>JAODUP010000776.1:260000-400006 GCA_025642065.1 Paralvinella palmiformis | reverse complement strand
GTGTAATGTTCCCATTAACCGCCAAAATCAAAAGGAATACCTACAGCCGGGAGTTTGGGGTGCCCAAAGAAACCGGAGAAAATTTTAGCTTAATTATCTAAGCAGCCCTATTTATAGCTATTTTTCAATTGCTGTATCTTTCTTCAAAGCAATACTATATAAACCATATAACCCAACTGTCACTGTCTTCAAAGATCAGTTTTTACAACGGGCAGGCGTCATGAAGCGACTACTATTAAAACTGATAGCTTAATTGCATTATAGCTTCGGTACCGTTAAAACTATAGGGTGACATTTTCAAACCAGACCTTATGTCTGCTATTTATACTATTTTAGTGGGTGCCTCCGTGGTCTAGCGGTAGCGTGTTGGACCAAAGATCACTACCACCCGTGTTCGAATCCCGGCGTGGGCATATCTGAAGGTTGTTTCGTCTTTCACTTCGTCTCATTACCTTTGGAGGTAGCTCGGTCCATTTAGCCTACCTTGTGCACAAAAGTGGCCGTAAAACATCAATCATCATCATCATCATACTATTTTAGTAATAACGTTCTTAAGTATTATTTATGACAAGCAGACTAGAGCTAGTCTTGAAGGTCATAGTACAAACTGGATATAACTGGACCTAGGAAAGATAATTGTATACCCACATACCACATATAATCATGCACCTCCTCAAGTACATTTCAGACGCAAATGATATAATATTAGGGTTGTTTTTGGACTTATCTAAAAAATTTGACACTATTAACCATAAAACCTTTATTAAAATTAATTTTACGCAATCCGAGGTACACCTAATGATTGGTTCAACAGTTATCTCTCCGATCGATATCAATACACAGAATTCAATCAGATTCGATCTCTAATATTAAAAGTAATCTGCGGTGTTCCACAGGCATCCATTTTGGGACCATTTCTTTTCCTTATTTACATAAATGACATTACATATTGCACTGATCTATCTCTACTTTCCTTTGCTGATGACACCAACTTATATATGTCACACGCAGACCATGCTGTTCTATGCAACACAATCAACAATGAACTGGTTAAATTAAACGACTGGTTTTGTGCAAATAGATTATCACTAAACGTAAAAAAAGACTAAGTATGCGTTCTCCAGTCATCATTCAAAATACCAAACCTTCCGAAAAATACGGCGATTACACTGAATGGCATTAGCCTAATTCTAATTTGGAATGACCAATCGGAAAAGACACTAACATTTGTTGGCATCAATATGAGTCAAAATTTAACATGGAAATATCACATAAATCCATATTAATAAACTTGAATCTACTAATTAATAACAAAGTCTACAACTCCCATACAGATCCACTTTTTAGACATAATAATATACAATTCCGAAGTGCACTGTTCGCCCACGACTACAATCATGACTCATTTGCCGGCCTTTTCGAACCTATTTTATTGCGCATAACCAAAACAAAACCAATTTAAGAGATCCTGACCATACATTCCTGGTCTCATCTACCACACATTTTTAAATCGTTTATAATATTAGTATTTTCTCATCGGACCACCCCGTGCCTGCTTTCTCCCATTGATATTTGGTCTTCCTTCCCTCCGGGCTCACTTGCATTAGCGACAGACTCCATGATCGGACAGCAATATACTGATACATTAGATTCATCTACCTTCACCATCACTCGCCAATCATTATTTCACATCATCTCGAATCATTGTTGATCCGTTTGTTTTAATTTGTGTTTAATTACTCTTGGGATCCACATCATTTTGTTTTATTAACTATCCGTAGTCGAACTAACTGATAGTACCCATCTTTCTAGTTGTTTGAGGGTGCATATCCTAGAATTGATGCAAAATAAAGAATAAAATAATAAACAAATTCCAATTGAATACGTCATGAGAGCACTTCTAATTTATTTATACACACACACATATATACAGACACACACATACACACACACACACACACACTAAAATATATAATATATATATATATATATATATATATATATATATATATATATATATATATATATATATATATATATATATATATTATTCAATGACAGTATATTTTTATACTGCCCGTGAGAAAGCATAAAACCAACAGCCAGCTAATAGTGTCAATACCTAAAAGATGGAATACCTTAAGCAAAGGTCAATAACTAAGAAAGAGTGGTCTTCAATCTGGTAAAGTCTGACCTACATCAAACACTTTGAGACGATAGACGAAATATTCAAGAAATTCCATTGATTGTGCATTAACGTAATGAAAGCTTATAGGATAATCGCTGATGTTTGTCTGAAAAAGAGGTATGTGGAAGTAAGAAAAGTGACAAAAGTCTAAACACCGATATTGTTATAATTAATAGCAACTTTAGATATAAACAACTGCAGAAGCTTACCTTATCTGGATTAAACTTGGAATAGTGGTAAAACCAAGGCTTGAAATTTTGACTCAAAGTAGTCTCAATCGTTAAGCAGTGAAAACGGCTTCTTCCAAAACGATCTCTAGAATCACCAAGTGACACGTTCAAGTACTCCAGGCATTTTCCCAAATTCTGGTCTTCTGCAACTCCGTCAACGGTGAATAATTTTCTGTCTCTTGTGCCGAAACGCTCAAGGGCTGCCTTACTTAAGACATAGCCAGCACCGCCGCTAAAGTAGCCCTGTTTGACGTGTACCTTAAAGGGGTATCCGAAATATATCGGTTCGCGTGGTGAATGCTCACTAAGCAAACAAATATCGGAGATTCTCCATTATGACGTAGGTATCGTCGTCGGCCTTCAGGAACCAATCAGCGTCGTTTATGTGGTGCTCGTAAATGTAATCGAAGGCTCTCATGGTCTTTGTGGTCAGGTGTTTGCGACCCTTCTTCGTTCCGAAACTGATCGTAGGAAAGGAAGCATTGGTTTCGTCACTGACGAATATCCACTTGTTGCAGCGCTTCACCCATGTTTCGCGAACGAACTTTGCTCGAGTTTCTAACATCTTTGAACAGGTTAGTATCCAACACAAAACTCTGGTATGATTGTAAAGGTAACTCGCCAAATTTGTTTCTGACTGGAAAACAACAGAATATAACGATGACAGTAAATAATCTCGGACAAGCTGTGACAATGTAAACTGATCGATCCTTTTTGCAGATGAACTAGTACTTTCTTCATGTATTACAAATATCAGGGTATATTGGGACAAATGTTTTGACGCATTTTATATTTATATACTGTTCTCATATAGTCATGAATAAGAACTTATATACTGGTAATATTTTATTATCACGTTATTAAAACGTGACACCTAATATTAATAGGTAAGGTGGACACCAGCTTTCATTCAGATTTATTGTATACTCGTTGTTTACAACGTATATAGAAAACTATAAAATACTTTCCCTACGATGCACACTTTGCTGTTCATAGCCTGATATTGATCAAAAGAATACACACTTTTCATGGATGTATGATCTTACCATTTATATAATAGTTCAGTTAATTAGATGGTTCGTACGTCTAGCTTATGTTGGGAAGAAATTACCTACTCTATGATGGAAAAGCTACTTTTTGTAATTATGACTCAGCTTGCTTTTGAAATTTGATTCTCTTTCTGCACTTAAGATGAAGAGAATCATTTCCTCTGAGAAAGACAGAAATGGAAGTAACTACTGTAAGAAATATAATTATGTATGTGCTTTCATCAAATACCTTTACGTCGAGTTTTCAGTTTGGCATAGAACTACAACCCCATGTTAGGCTTAAATTTCATTTCTTAAATGCGTTTACTTCTTTATAATCGGCATTTTATATAAATGTCTGATTCCCTAAGATCCCAGAGAAGTCGAAATCCATTTCTTTAATAATATCAATCATTTTCAGTAAATTAAATATTTGCACATATTTTAATTTTCTTTTACTTGTCGAGGATATTTCTATTTCTATAATGAGTATGCAGTATCACTTCGGCTAAATTTAGCACAACGGTGAGTATTACTTTACACAAGGAAGTATCGTAATAGACATTTAAAATGGGACTATCCAGATAATATACAATAAAATAATGATAACAATATTCATTCCTTTCCGGATGATATTGAGTCATAATTTGCTTATTTTCATTAATTTAATAAATATCAAGAAATGATTTAAATGATAAACGACGTTGAATATATTTTTTAAATATGATGTAAACACAGTCTATTCATCACAGAAAAGATCCAAAACATCTGTCCTAATTTCAGTTATTACCTTTTCTTAAATCAAAATCTGTATTGTTTTTATTAATTTTGAATCTATAACTGCGGTCATTAATACTTTATAATAAATAAATACCTATATTTTAATACTCACTTAGTTGGCCATTTATACAGGTTACATTGGCATATTTCAATAGATAATCTTGATAAAATTAGAGCTCAAATATTTGACATTACCGGGTCTAAGCTTTCCCATCGATACTTATAGCGGGAAGAGCTTATATCCTAGTGACATGTCTCACAAATATAGGTATCATCGCGATTGGAATCCTGATTTGGAGATTTTCGTTATATCCCTGTTACCACTAAGTTACAATACTATGTTATATACCCCCCCCCCTGCAAAGTAATTCGTTAAATTTATCTGCCGTACTGTCTCGGTATGTGATTTCTTAGCACGAGCACACGAGCTATTATTAATTACCCAAACGAAACCTGATTAATAATTCATAATCTTAGACGAGTGAAGTGTTTGGTTGGTGACTTGCTAATCATTTTTAATTTATTAAATTCCTTGACTGTTGGTTAAAGGAAATATAATACTCAATCATACGTTTATACACTCGAACATATAATTATATACCAATTACATAAACCAGTTACTTATTTCATCTGAAATGTTTTGGTTCCATTACAATTAATTTTACTCTTTTAGGTGCAAAAATACAAGATATGAAGCGGATAATTCCCACTGAATCTTTATTTCCAAATAAATGCATTACATTATCTAGCCGCAGTGAAGTCCCCCCCCCTCTCTCTCTCTCTCTCTCTCTATCCCGCTCTCTCAGGTCACTCCCTCTTCCTTTTTTGTGTGTGGGGTAATATATATATATATATATAACGAACTTTGTTAGAGAGGGGGAGGGACTCTACATTCAAATACATGCATATACAGCCCATTTTAAATGTATCGTTAGCAACATTAGTAGAATTATTTCTTAAATCACTCACATGGATCATCCCTTGTCCTTCATCCTGTATATGTCCGTAGCTACTTTTATTTAGACTCTCATTCAATTTGCTCATCCCATAAATGTTCTCTTTGTTGTCACTTACATCAACTCCGGTCATAATGGTACCTGGTTTCTTTAAGTTAATATCATCATAATTATCTCTTAAAGCTGAAAAGCTTAGCAAATTTCCAATTATTATTATTCCAAATAAAGAACATATTATTATGCCGAAAACTCGAGTCATCTTTATTCTTGTTGTGTGAACTAACGCACTACTTTTACGAGAACAGGTGTATGAATATCTATAATCATAAATGTGGTTTATCGATTTTATTGAAAGGTTGTGGCTCTCGGCACATACTCACACATGCACGCACACAATTGCATACATGTATCATAATCAGTTCGAATTAATTAAATTGTCATCATATTATCAGTTCAGGCTGCTACTTGCAATTATATATTTGTATACTTTATCGGGAAATTTTAGTTATCGGTTCATAACATTGCTAGAAATCAATATTTGAAATTATTATACAGCATGGAACTGAAATTAATTCTGGAGATGGTATTTCAATGAAACGGTTATGTGTTCGTTTTATAGAGTCATAATATGATTATGTCGAGCTGTTTTTGGTCACAATATGAACTGACACTTTTGAGTTACCAGACATCTAATTTTATCTACCTTTAACCCATTATATCCGATGTAATATTAAATGGTATTTGGTGTGAAACCCTTGACCTCTGTCTTCCCACCGTTCAGCATCGGTACGTTTTGCTGCGAATTGGCTTTCATTTTGATGAAAACGCTTTCAACATGTGTCTTTGTGTTCATTCTGGATGACGTCATCTCTTTGTTTGAATAACGGATACAATTGTGTGTCATGCATTTAGAAATATCGCAAAACATGATGACGTCACAATGTGGGTTCTTTGTGGAGTATATAGTTCATGTAACCCAGTAGAGCGTGACTAGAATAATCTTCACCAATAAAAATACCCAGGACACTTCATTGTTTATAGAAATCGCTTTGAAACTATCATAGAGATATAACATTAAACAATGGAGAACAATTGTTTACATAATTTATAATATGATATAATTATCTGTATGCTGTATTAGATAAATCGTTGATTAGAAATGAGTATTTCATTTGATTAATTGATTGATTGATTAAATAATTAATTGATTATGCCTCTGGTTGATTGATTGATTGGTTGATTGATTGGTTGATTGATTGGTTGATAGAATAATTGATTGATTATGCCTCTGGATATATCACAATATGCATAGTTTCATAGTTTAATCCTTTAAGGAATATGGTATTCAGACGAAAATTAGGATCTTACTTTAGACAAATAAAGAAAACGTAGCACCTGAGACTACAAGCTTTGGTATTAAACACAAATAACGATTATAATGTGACTGTAACCGAGATTTCATGCATCTGAAGAAAAAAAATATTGAAAATAGAACATATGTAAAAGAAATAACGAAACAATCAACAAACTAAACTAAAGAAAGTTGATGAAAACTCTAAACGACGTTATGATAAGAAATTTCCCAAAACACTTTGCATTAATTTCCCAAAATTTACCTTCTTTCGATTTATTCAGTAATTGCGTTTTGAAACAATTAAAATCGCAATGTATATTTACATTGATAGTTTCAATAATGTGTTTTGTGATTTCAAGTTTGCTAAATAAAAATACTGAGAAATTATTGTCTAGATTTGGAAAATTGCATTATATTATCATAAGTTCATTATGCTTTAACGTAATTTCACAAATTAGATTCTGCGCACATTCTATAGGTAAACAATAGTTCTAACAGGAAAATTCTATAAAATATTTAGATTAAAATTGTCTTTGCAGTCTTCTAAAAGGGAATTCTGCACCATTTCTGAAACATTAATATTATATCTTGAAAAATATCAGTTTAGTATTAACGGATGCATTATGCTAGAATAAATATGGTCTATTCAACCTTACATACAAATGATACTATAACAGAACGTGAGGTTTTCATTTCGCATATATATATATATATTAGAACCCGCCTACTCTCCAACAATGTGCACATTGATAAGCTAAATTTGGCCAAGCTAACTCCAACAACAGCAGGAGTGAAATAAAAGTTGAAACCTATCAATATGTGTGTCGGGATCTGAATCCTTGGCGTTTGAGCTCAGGTCAGTTATAATTCCGATATTAAAAAGCTAATAGAAACAAACAAAAAACAAGTTGTGGAGATATCTGACAAACTACTTTTGCAAACAGTTTCATCTAATTTGACACTGTCGAAGCTTAATCTGGTGACCGATAGGAAAGAAATGTGTGTTGTTCTTTCGAAAACGTAAGAAGATCAAATCTAAAAGTTCATTTCATAATGTAAACTTCGCATTTTATTGTAAACAATTACTAAAGAGTATGTTGAGCCGAATCATCAAGAAACTCAACAGGTGAATTGATTAGTTGAATAATGACAATTAGTAATGATTGGTCCATATGGAGAAGTAAAAATGTGAGTTTGTTTTAGGACATAAAATGGCGCTCGTCCTGCGAATCGAGAAGAGAATTGATATTCAGATGGTAATTCCACAGTAAAACTCAAAATAATGTATGGGGCATGAGGCATACAACAAGAACACCACAATCAAAATCGGAGAATATATGGTAAAGACCTCGCTTTAGAAGTTAGAAGACAGCTACCTCTCCCTCTTCATAAACAAGCACATAGGCACATACATACATACGCACACACACACACACACACACACTCACACACACACGCGCGCGCGCGCACACACACACACACAGAGAGGGAGAGAGAGAGAGAGAGAGAGAGAGAGAGAGACCAACAAACAGACACATTAATAACAATGCCATTGTCCCGAAGGACCATCATTTCTGATACGCTTACATTGAGAATTAGTGGGAGGATGAAGAGTGACAGGAATATTAGATAAAATTTTCATCTTGAAATAACTTCTTACCAACAAAATTATATCAAATTTATAAAATATATGCTTTAACTTTCTATATCTTCAAATGGATACAGAACAAACAAAAACATAATGAATTAAAGCTAATTAAATTTGTTGAAAATTCTCCTTGGATAACAAACAAGAATCACACTGTCCCCTATTTGTTTAAAGATTTTCATGTAAACCATTTTATTTCAACACCATTTACATCAGTGATATACACCCTATACATTTGACTCAATGAAAATATATTTTAGACTTCAGAAATACGCCTAAACACCGATATTTGACTAGAAATGAAACAATTGTTGAACCCCGAAGTAAAGGAAATAAGGTAGAAAGCGAGGAGCTTGCTGTCCTTTATCTATCTTTACCGTGGTACCAGTAGATTATAAATAACATTTTCAGATCATCTTTGCACCTTTATCCAGCAGATATATTCCGGTCATTTAAAGCCCAATCTTCACCATACACTTTCAGATGATAGACATAATATTCAAGAAATTCCATTGATTCTGGACTTACGTAATGGAAGCTTATAGGATAATCGCTGACATTTGTCTGAAAAAGAGTCATATATGGAATGAATAAAACTGAGAGATAATTATTTAATGCACTTACTTCAGCAATATATATACATTCTAACCTGTTCTTAACGCCACTTGTGGGGACACACTCAAAGTGGTGTTTATAGACAGATGGAGAAACCAAACAGGTTGAACTCCAGGCACTTATTAAAAGGTGGAACTTCCAGTGACTAAACAACACATAGTATATATATATATGTGTGTGTGTGTGTGTGTGTGTGTGTGTGTGTGTGTGTGTGTGTGTGTGTGTGTGTGTGTGTGTGTGTGTGTGTGTGTGTGTGTGTGTGTGTGTGTGTGTGTGTGTGTGTGTGTGTGTGTGTGTGTGTGTGTGTGTGTGTATTTATTTATATTCATGTGTGTATATCTAATTACTTTTAAAAAGTCGTTTATCTTGCTTTGCTTCAGTGACGAATTCATTCTTAATATGACACTCATATCCTGTAAGTCTATAACGTGATCCAGTAATGTAGTATTGCCAGTATGCAGAGCAAAGCTTCTTAACTCTTGTATGTATTTTTGTGTATCAAAAGTATAATGTGATTAATTAAAACATTTGCTGACAATTTATATCCAAAATATTTTGTAGAGAGTCTGTTTGGCGTTATGTGAGCCATTGTCCGACGGGGAGCTAATTACATCATTACTTTAATTGTATTAAATGTTAGTTTGCTCATCAAGAATCAATTGTCTTTACTTCACATAGTTAAGACACCGTCAGCGCAAAACTTCATGCAAACTGTCGGATGATGATGATGATTGATCGATGTTTTACGGCCACTTTTGTGCACAAGGTAGACTGAATGGGCATAACCATTGGGGAAAAGCCATTATTGGTCAATATGTTGGTGGTGTGCGGCCAATGACAATCAGCACCGGTATTATCGCAACTGGCAGTTATTTGACAAGTAATATTGTCGACCTAGGACCGTGAAACACTGGCTGTTCGAGGCGTCGGGTCGGTCGCGGTTCCAGACAGGTCAGTTTGGATGGGATTTGCATCGGGACTTTGGAAACGTGGCGTTTAGAGCAGGTGGCGCTTCCAGACAGGTGGCGTTAGGAGCAGGTTAGACTGTATATATAAACACCAAAAAAGATGAAAAATAGAAAGGCAGAATAGGCAATTTTATCTTTATTTTTGTATTATACTCGGTAAGATGTCATTGCAAATACTTACATAAGTTGATTATAATAGATGTTATGGCCAATTCTTGTAATGATATATTAATAGTTTTTTAATAGATTATTTTATTAAACCAGAACATAGACATATATAACATTCCAATACTTACGCTTTGTACCTCATCTAGGATAACAATAAAAGAACCTTACCTCATCTGGATTATATTTCGAATAGGCATAATACCAGGGCATGTAATGACGACCCAGAGTATCCTGGATGGAGAAACAGTGAAACCGACTCCTTCCGAAGCGATCCCTGGAATCGCCAGACAACACGTTTAAGTTCTCCATGCATTTTCCAAAATTCACGTCTTCTGAGCCTCCATCATCGACGCACAGTTTTTTATCTCTTTTCCCGAAACGTTCTAGGGCTTCCCTACTTAAGACGTAACCAGCACCGCCACTAAAGTAACCCTGTTTGACTAGTACCTTGAAGAGATGTCCGAAGTATATCGGTTCACGTGGTGAATGTTCACTAAGCAAATATCGGAGATTCTCCACTATGACGTAGGTATCGTCGTCGGCCTTCAGGAACCAATCAGCGTCGTTGATGTGGTGCTCGTAAATGTAGTCGAAGGCTCTCATGGTCTTTGCTGTCAGGTGTTCGCGACCCAACTCCGTGCCGAAACCGATAGTAGGAAAGGAAGCATTGGTTTCATCACTGACGAATATCCATTTGTTACAGCGCTTAGCCCACGTTTTGCGCACGACCTTTGCTCGGATTTCTAGCATCTTTGTACAAGTAAGTATCCAACACAAAACTCTCGTGTGATTGTAAAGATACTTTGCCAAGGTCACACCTATATGAACAACAGTGGAGCGTTCTTAATATTGAGGTTTCCAGAAAACATAGGCAAGCAGTAAATATGTGTGTGTGTGTGTGTGTGTGTGTGTCTGTGTGTGTGTCTGTGTGTGTGTGTGTGTGTTTTAGCTGTGTATAATAAGGCACAGGCACAGAATCTCGAACCGTGAATTCAAACTCTGGACGTTTCTTCAGGGGACTGAATCCAGAGTGGCGACTTTTCTTGCTGAGACATGTGTAATGTCTCACCAGTCCCTAAGCCGCCAAGCAAAAACAAAAAGCGAATCACCTACAGCCGTGGAGTTTGGGAGTAGAACACCCAAGTCAGATCACGGCAGTAGTGAGAATGTTTAGATTAATTATCTAAGCAGCCCTATTTATAGCTATTTTTAATTGCTGTATCTTTCTTCAAAGCAATACTATATAAACCATATAACCCAATTGTCATTGTCTTCAAAGATCAGTTTTTACAACGGGCAGGCGTCATGAAGCGACTACTATTAAAACTGTTTATCTTAATTACTATTAAAAGACTGACATCTGCGCTGAAGCAGACCGTATTAGCGCGTCATAGCTTCCGTACTGTTTGAATTATTTTTCAAACCTGACCTAATTTATGCTATTCTAACTATTGTAGTTCTTAAATGTTATTTATAGCAAGCAGATTAGAGCTAATCTTGAATGTCATAGTACAAACTGGACATAACTGGACCTAGGAAAGATAATTCTATTCCCACATACAACCAAGGTGAATTTTATATACAAGTTAAACTTATATAAAACACACCAACCGCGCGAGCCGTGTCCAATGCCACCGCTCGAGATGCGATGCAGTGTTTCTATTCCTGAGTCAGGAGTACTTATAATGCTTTAAGAGCGTACTGTGCCTGCTAGAGTCATTTAAATGCTGGATAACCAAACCAAACACTTAAACGGCGTGCCTCCAAAGACGCAAATAGTACATGGATTATACAGCTCTAGATCAACTTTTCTTGAATGCAGGGAAATATAGTCTTCACGCATAGAAAACGGAACTTTCTCAACCGCAGCATAATATGCCTTGTGATATTTGCTGGAGGGTCAAATACCTCATAAACATACAAATCCAATAAATACTATGACCTACTCGTCACTATTATAACAATTTATATCGGCGCTTTAGCAGACCGTTATAGCGGAATTGCCGTTCTATATATTAACATTTTCAAATCAGACCTAATGTCTGCTATACAAACTATAATTATAATATAGGGTTTTATTAATGACAAGGAGACTAAAGTTAGCCTTGAATGTCATAGTAGAGACTGGACATAACTGGACCTAGGAAAGATAATTCTATTCCCACAAACAACTAAGGTGAATTATATATACAATTAAACTTGTTATATAAAACACACCAACCACACGAGCTGTGTCCAATCCACCGCTCGAGATGCGATGCTACAGTCATTTAAATGCTGGATAACCAAGCCAAACACTTAAACGGCGTGCCTCCAAAGACGCAAATAGTGCACGGAATATACAGCTCTATATCAACTTTTCTTAGAACGCATGGACCTGGAAACATACAGTCTCCACGCACAGAAAAGGGAACATCTCAACCGCAGCATAATATGCCTTGTGATATTTGCTGGAGGGTCAAATACCTCATAAGCATACAAATCCAATAAATTCTATGACCTACTCGTCACTATCCCTTTATATCAAATATTACAAAATTGGTAAAAAGAAAACACGAACCTCAATCTCTGGCACGGGCAATATGTGTTTTAGCTGTGTATAATAAGGCACAGGCACAGAGAATCTCGAACCGTGAATTCAAACTCTGGACGTTTCTTCAGGGGACTGAATCCAGAGTGGCGACTTTTCTTGCTGAGACATGTGTAATGTCTCACCAGTCCCTAAGCCGCCAAGCAAAATCAAAACACGAATCACCTACAGCCGTGGAGTTTGGGAGTAGAACACCCAAGTCAGATCACGGCAGTAGTGAGAATGTGTGTGTGTGTGTGTGTGTGTGTGCGTGTGTGTGTGTGTGTGTTTAGGATACATATAGAGAGGCAACAGGGACAGAGCATCAACATATCTAAACACCCTTTGAGACCTACCTCCTTAATTATAAATCTAAGTACAACTATACGTACATTAATCTAAATATAAAATGTTCCATACCTCCACATATCGATACATATATGCATATACCTCTGCATGTGTCTGGGTTACTCATCAGCCCGTGGGAAACAGCTAATTCGGTTTTCCTACGCGACAAATGGGGCCTATGTCACGCCCACAGGAAAGCGGCTACATGCACGTTTCAAACGACAGTAAATATATATTTCCAAATGGAAGCAGAGGAATAGATATTTACATTACACTACTGATGGAGTTATTGTTTGTATTGAGCATGTTAGAAATTTCGAAATATAAATAATAATAATTGCAAAACTTCTATTGAGCCAGTATCCTCGAAAAGAATATAACTCAATGGCGGACCTAGTACAGGAGTTGGGCAAACTCATAGTCCAGGTACAATGCAAAGTTCATCAACAAATGATCAGATGGTGTGGAAACTTAGGAAGGAGAAGAAAGGAAGACATATCATATATAAACGATAAGCAACATTAGACACAGCTCATTCGTATGATGTATAATCGGCCTATTCTAAATAATATACCTAAATTCCCAAAGTCGGTGGATAATTTATTCCTAAAGCAAAATATAATCTTTATTTAAAATAAAGAATTTCTATTGTTTATTAATTTCGTATCTATAACGGCGGTTAATTATATTCATAATAAATAAATACTTATAGTTTAATACTCGACACGTTGGCCGTTTATACTTGTTATGCCGAGATATCCCAGTCAATAATCCTGATGGTGACAAGTTTTTAGTAAAATAGTATTGTAGATTAGTTAAAGGGAAATTTGTAATGTTTGGGATTCAAGTCATGATTCATTACAAGATCTGAACTGAATTAACGCTCCTTGTTGTTGGGGGGGGGGGGGCGGTTAACGCCTCGTGACGGATCACAGCAACATATATATCATCTGGATGGGAATCCGGAGTTTGAGGTTTTCATTCTCACCTTCAGAGTGCCTGTATTATTTGTTATATTTGCTATATCTCACAAGAATTAATTCCTTAAATGTATCTTCCAATGTGTGGTTAGATCGGGAATTATTGATAACGTGAAACAACTAGGGCGCCATCGTGATAGCGTGTTGGATCACAGATCAGTACCACGCGTGTTCGAATCTCGGCGTGGGCATATCCGAAGGCTGCTTCGTCTTCGTCTTCGCTCCATTACCTTTGGAGGTTGCTCGGCCCATTTAGCCGACCATGTGCACAAAAGTGGCCGTAATACATCAATCATCAATCAGCAGCATAAAAAACTAAAATCTTATCAATTGTGCAAGATTCATGGATGGGATATATATTTTGTCGGTGTCATATTTTAATTTAATCCTTTTTTTATTCTTTGTTTAACTGAACTAAAATCCTACATCATTTGTTTATAGAGACGAACGTAAAATGATATATCAATTATTGAAGCCAGTTATTTATCTCATCGCACAATTTTTGATTCGCTGCGATTCGTTTAACTTTTTTGCCTGCAAAAATACCTATTATTTCATTCCTTTGTTCCTAAAAAAAGACACACAGCTGTGTTTTAGCAATGAAATAATAATTATTTTCAGCTCCGTTGACACATGTTAGAAAAACAGAACAGATTCAGCTGCGTTCAGCAGCTGGTCAAACAACGAAGATTTTTGCTATTTTATTTTATTTGTTCCAATGAAACAACAGGTGCTAGCTTTACTGGTGTTAGTGTTAGTGAGTGTGTGCGTATGTGCGTGCGTGAGTGAGTGCGGGCGTGCGTGTTAATCTGTATTAAATTTCAGTTAGCAATAGATGCATTATCTGAATTTTTCCGATAACAAACATATTAACCGATTATACAGATTATCTGTAACATATGTCTTTGTGTGTGTGTGTGTGTGTGTGTGTGTGTGTGTGTGTGTGTGTGTGTGTGTGTGTGTGTGTGTGTGTGTGTGTGTGTGTGTGTGTTGTGTGTGTGTGGGTGAATGTATGTGTTGACCTATATATATTATACTTATATATATATATATATATATATATATATATATATATATATATATATATTTTATATAAATATATATATATATATATATATTTTTTTTTTTATATATATATATATATATATAGTTAGTTAGTTAGTTAGTTAGTTAGTTAGTTAGTTAGTTAGTTATTCCTTCGTGATTACCTTCACTGACTCATCGACTGAGTCCCAGACTGACGGATAAATGGACTCACTTAGTGATTCGCCCATTTAGAGAGAGAGGGGGGGAGCGAGAAAGAGAGAGGGCGGGAGAGAGAAAGAGGGAGAGAGAGAGAGATTCTATGTTCATAGTTTAAATCTACCTACCTCCAGGAACTTTAATAGAACCATTCCTGTTATCACTCAAAACAGTGGACATCCCTTGTCCGTCAACATGTATATATCTACTATTATTTAGACTCTCAACAAGTTTCCTCATCTCATAAATAATATATTTGCTGTCATTTAGATTTCCTCCTATCATGATGTTAGCTGGCTTCTTGAAAAGCAATTGATCATAATAGTCTCCAAACGATAGAAATATTACCAAAATTCCTATTATTATTCCAAATAGGAAATATATAACAATTCTGTAAACTTGATTCATTTTGTCTCTTATTCTTTGAACCGTCGAGCTGGCATTACGCGACCAGGAAGAGACACGTCTTTATGTGTGTGTACTCAGCAAAGATCGATTCTCATGCACGTAGCTTATGGATTTTGACTAAAACGCCTATGGTCCCCTTTAAAACGATATCTCGGGAAATTGTTTTCACGTTTGGTTCTTCTTGGCACACGAAATATCATCAAAAATTAGCATATACCTTGCATTGTTCTCTACAAGGAAGTTAACCAGAAAAATTATTCTAAAACAAGACCAACCGTATTATGCCTGAAATTCTCGTGCACATGAAAACTGCAGTTGAATGTTTTGTTTTTATACTCGTTTGCCATTCAGACAATGTAATTTTATGCCATTTCCTTCACGGTTCTTTATCTCAAATTATTCTTTGAGATTATATTTGGCGGAACGATGTATAGTTTGTTTTGTTGTTTTTTTTTGTAAAAATTCCACTCTGACAACGCACCTGTTCAAGATTGCCTTCAATAATGATTATCGTTAGAAACTCTCATTGGATTTTTACAGGTATTTAATTTTTGGTATTACTCTACAGCGCCTTTGAATGGTTTCTGCTAGCGAGATTGCTTTCTTTAAAAAAAACTTTATTATTATTATTATTATTAATATTATTGAAATACCCCATCCCCTCCTACAAACACACACAGAAGTTTCTTCGTCACTTAAATTATCTAATTGTTGTCATTTATACTGTCTCTAAACGTGTTGGTATTTGGTTTTGGTTTTTTAAATCATTCTATCATAATAGTCTACAAATGCTGCACTGATTACCTAAAATATTATTGATATTCCAAATAGGAAGTATATTATTGTACCATATTCCCTATTCATTTTGCTTCTTGTTCTTTCAGCTACTGTGCTACTTTTACGAGAAGAGGAACACTTATGCGTTTCTGTTTTGTGTGTGAACTAAGCATAGATATTAATTTACTCATACATTAGGCTAATCGATTTCTTACCTTCAAAATATGCACACCCCTCCCCTTCTATCCATATGCACGCATGTACAAACACCAATTCATACACATGCATTAGTAGTAGCATTAGTAGTTCGAATAAGCACTAATAAGAGCGATTACATATGTCAGCTTTACTAATAAAACATTGTTATCGGCGGAAGCATCTTCCATAATCCGGTTTATTTAAAATTACTATTTACTATTATAAATATTATTCCGCGCGTAAAAAAGTCAATACTTGAATGTTTTACACACTGGAATGCACAGGAGTTCCTTTAATGCAGTCGGCATGTGATTATGAGAAGATATTCTGGTCACAATGTAATCTGGCCTATTACGTATAAGTGTTAGGTTGATCTTCGCAATAACCGACAGTTCATTGAGAAATACTTTACCATAATTTCGTCTCGTTACTTCTGATCCATGCACATCTCTTGGTTTCAACGACAGGTCCAGCTGTGTGTCATACAGGTGTAAACTGGCGATGTGGACAGTGATGACAGTAGATGGGTTCTCTCTGGACTACGCAGTTCTTGGAACCTAAGATGGAATCCCCTAGGAAGAATGTTCTCCCCCAAATATAGCATGGACAGTAACGTCAAAAGGTGGGTTATTTCTGGAATAAGCAGTTATTGGAACCCAAGATGGAGTCCTGGGAAGAATGTTCTCCACCAAATATGCCATGGACAGCTCATCCCTTACACAAACTACTTGAGACATACCCAATGGATAAAATAGATGCGTAAATTGCACTCTATTATAATTGGTTTCGTGCTATATTAAGTAAGTTGATGATTATAAATGGGTAATTCTTTTAATAAAACTCTTGACTATGTCCGTGGGTACTTCATAATATGCACAATATAGATTTCATGCCAGAAGGGGTATGATGTTCTTCCCGATCTTCTGATCTTACTACAGACCAATGGAGTAAAGGTATCGCGGGTGAGCAGAAAGCATGGTTTTAAATGTAAATAACGAATAAGACTTCATGGTTTTCAACCGAGCTTTGATCTATCCAAAAATATGGTAGGGTTACAATATATGTATAACTTAACAATGAAACAAACAAAAAACTAAACAAACGTATTTAATAAAACTAATTAGCCTCACGATGCTGGGTTTACTTAATACTTAATAGTAAACGTAATGTTCATTTCCAAATATTTTGCTTCCCTCGACAAAAAAAGATCGATATGATGTTATGACAATCGAATATATGAACGGATGACAGCATTACCATGAAGGGGATTACTATAATTATTGTTCTTATTATCATTTTATATGGATTATGAGTTTGTCCAATCCCTGCACTAGGTGCGCCACTGAGCTCGATTCTTTTTATTATTATTATTATTATTATTGTTGTTGTTGTTGTTGTTGTTGTTGTATGGAACAAAGTTTATGCCAGAGTTAGCTCATCAAGGTTCCCGATATTTATTTGAGAATACATAGCAATAGCCTAGTCTAGGGGGGGGGGTCTCGATCTACAAGCCAGTGATTTCTTAGCATCATCAGTTTAACAATATCTAATTTATCTCCTGCTATTCTGTTGTTCATATCTAGTTCTTCATATCCAGAAAAATTGTGTCATAGCTATGATTGTGGAACGTTACGCAGGGATTATACGCATACCGTTTGTAGGCATTGTACTAATGCCACATTAATGTACAGAAACTAATTATGTTTTGATATTACCCATCTGACCTCTATTTCCCATTATTAACTTTCAGCATATTTTGATGCACTTTATCATCTATTTCGATAACTAGTAGCCAATGTAGTTTGTGAAGAATTGGGTTGATATGCTCATATTTTCGAATATTCTTCACAAAGAGCTGCACTATTCTGATTTTGCTGAAGGCGATTGATGTTATTATAAAATGTGCTATATAACAGTGGGTTACATTAGTCTATACGAGATGTTACAAAGGTATGGACCACAGAAACAAGTGCTTCTTGTCTCAAGAATGCTTTTAAAAAGTGGATGTTCTTAAGATGGTAGTAGGCACCTCGGCATTTTGATGAGACATATACATACATATTAATACATTTGTCAACAATAACCTCTAGATTTTGTTACTCCCCATTAGTAGTAATTGAAGATGCACCAATCTGTAGATCGGTAGGTCTTTAGGGATGTAACGTGAAGCTAAATATATAATATTTGTTTTATTATCATTTAATTATAGAAGATTTTGAGTCATTAAGGTTATTATTAATTAAATATTTGTTTAAATGGAAAGTAACTTCTCTTTCTATAACTTTATATAAAGATGTTAGATTTGAAACTGGTCTGTAATTGGTAGAATATTACAGTCCAAACTGTTTACCTGTTAATGAAAGCAGAAAGCATTAGATGACCTTTTCAGCAACTATCTGACATCAGTCTTTGTAAGAGACTCAACTGTATCCATCATGGACAGACAGGATTCTTTTAGCAGTGATATACCCTGTGATAAAGTGCTGGAAGGGAACCCATCATGCGCATTCAATATCTTCTCACAGAAGAAGTTATTAAAACAATCAATAGGCCATATCTTTATCTGAGTTGATAATATTTGGAAGGACAGTCTGACTTCTTTGAATGTTGAATTTACCATTATAAACACTTCTATAATCTCCCTTTTATATAGCCAGCAATCAATTATTATTATAGTTACTATTATTATTATTATTATTAATATGATTATTATTGTTGTTTTATTATTATTATTATTATTATTATTATTATTATTATTATTAATATTATTTTATTTTTATTATTATTATTATTATTATAACCCATGTACAGAAGTTTATAATGGAGATAGTATAGCATAGGTTGGCATTTAAAATCCTTTAATACAATCGTTATATGTTTATATTAACTGTTTTCATCACAAAACAAGCTGATGTATTAAGAAGAAGGTTGTTTCTTACCGTCTCCGACTACTCATTAACGAATAAATTACAACAGTCTTGTCTCGGTGTTTCTCATCCAAATATTCAAAATTTCATATCATTATAAATGAATTAGGACCCGATACATCAGATGTTATCTCATTTGATACCGTTATCTCTCTCGTAATGTTCATTATCAAACCTCGTCAATCGGTTTTCCTACCTTTCACCTGGAACATATATATTTGTGCGTCATGGCCTAGATTTCGAAGATGATGTTTTCAACGGACTTCTGGATGACATCCATCTCTTGATTTAGATGGCAAATACAGCTGCGTGCCACAAGCTTATAACTAGTGCCACGGACAGTGATGTCAATAGGAAGTTATTTTAATATGGCGTACGTGGTTCTTGAATCCCCGTACACATTCCTGGAGAAAACTATACTCCACCAAGAATGGCATGGAGTTCATCGTTTTCATGAAGTTCTTCGAAACAACTATTAAGATAGGACATATGAGCCAATCCATAAATTCGTTGCATCAATTATAATGCATTACTTTTTTATTATAACTGATTTCATGCTGTATTAGGTAATTCGATTATTATAAATAGGTAATTTATTTAATAAAACGTTTGACTGTTTCTGTATAGATATAGAACATTAAGCACAGTTTGACTTTTATGCTTGCAGGTGCATCGCGTTCTGCAACTAGAATATTGATATTACTTAAAACCAATAAATAACGGTAACATGTGTGGGTGATGGCCGCGTTTAAACAGAATTATCGAATAAATGTTTGATGTTTTTAACCGAGTTTTTTTCTATCAGATGATGGTGGATATTTGATGTTTTACGGCCAATTTTGTGCACGTGATAAGCTAATTGGGCCTAGCGCCCTCCAAAGATAATGAAGCGAAGCCAAAGATGAAACACCCTTCAGATATGCCCACGCCGAGATTCGAACTCAGGTGGTAGTGATCTGTGATCCAACGTGCTACCAATTAAACCACGAAGGCGCCCCCGATCTATTGGGTAAATGTGGTGGAAGATGTGAGTGTGTGCGCTGGAGTGTGCATGTACGTGTGTGCGATTCCAGTTATCAAAATGTAATGATGTAGAAGAAAATATGAGCCAATTGCTTCAATTTCTCAGGAATTACTCTGTTGACGTATCTAGATAAAGGAATTATATTTACGTTAATTAATTACTATTCCAGGTATCAGAAGTGGTAAAATTAGCATCTAAAACTGAGATTTTATACACATTTTGCGGGTAAGAAATACTTCTAACGGACAATTCCATAAAATATTTAGGTGATAATTGTCTTTTATTGCGATCAAAAACATTGCACTTATTTCGACATAAATATTGCGCCATTTTTAGTTATACTAGTTAACATTATATTTCGAACATTGACGGAATAACATGCCAATGGCATTATGACATATTGAGATGTTCTATTACTTATTGTCACCCAGTTACTTCATTGGGACAATTTAATTAAACAAAATCATTGGCTAGCTCTCTCTCTGAATGAAACACCTCACAGAACGAGACTGTAATTTGATACTGCAAGCTCGAGATGTATAGTCATCTTTGAAACAATGTCACCACGGTTGCATACCAATGTGGTTTGATGTGTATATAAAATCATGAACATTCATGGTGCGTATTCTGTATCAATTCTGACTAGTACAGATTGACTTTCCAATGCAATATATATATATATATATATATATATATATATATATATATATATATAATATAGGGTGAGTAATCGTAATCGATTGTAATCGATTGTAATCGATTACATGATCTCAGGTAATCATAATCGTAATCGCCATTTCCAGATGCAATGTAATCGTAATCGTAATCGAATACAGTGCTCCCTCGATATAACGCCAACTTGGGGATTTTATCAAAGTTGGCATTATAAAGGGGTGGCATTATATGGGAGTGGTGAATGAGGAAATAATCCGCCAAAATAAGGGAGGGGGGATTTTCCGCCACAACATTTAAATGCCTGTTGTTATCCTTATATTTATGGTTGTGTCATCAAAATTGTGCTTAGATTCACTTACATATTATAATATTTAATTAAGTTGGTTTATTTACCTCAAATATTTTAAATTTAAGCATCTATTGTATCAGATAAGGTGTTAGCATAGTAAAAATTCATTGTGCGGCGATACTAGATGTATTTATTCATGTAACAGTTATCAAAATATCATGATAATTACAATTATATACACGTGATACACATTCACAATCATGACAAACATTTCTTGATGCTTTGTTGCTTTGCATTTTTGCGACGACGCATGTGTACAGCTGATTCAATATTTGTTAAGCTCGTGAGGACATCCTCTGTCATGCCAGTTGTGCCTTCCACATGCCGCAGCAGTAGAACAAGGGCATTGTCAATATCACTCTTTGATGTCATTGGCATAATTACGTTATCTGTTTCATCGACAGTTTCATCAGGTTCAGCGGGCGCGGTCAACTCATCCCAGCACACATACACATATACATATGTTTTGACTACATATACTACCAGATCTCTGCACTTGACACCAACTTGGTTTGAACACCTACAGACAGTAGACATTCAAATTTATATTATAGGTCTACTTTTATTTTAATATTTATTTATTTTATTTATGCCTCCACAAAGTGGCGAAAATACAGAGTAAACTTGTGTACATATTGGGAAGCAACATTACATTTAAAAACCAGAAAAATAATTACAAACATGATATACACGTATAATGACTAAATTACAAGTAGAACAACGGAAAATAGGATTAAGTATTTTTTTTGTGTTTGCAGTTGTTGAGATTGATAAACCCACGCGTAAAATGCCTTTGTTGTGGCGATATATGGGGGGGGGGGGATTATTGCGTTGGGACTAAAATGATGTGGCGGTATCTGAGGGAGTGGGGGACGGTTTATGGGGGGAATTGGCATGGCAGCAAATCCGTTCTGAAGAAAATGTTGGCGATAGGCGGGGTTGGCAATATATAGGGGTGGCAAATAAGTGAGGGAGCACTGTACATTGTAAATGTAATCGTAATAAGCGATTACTTTCACGATTACACAAGATTGTTTACCATGCTATATCATGCCAGAGATATGCTTTGGTATGTAAGGCAACACTGGAACTGATTTACCCATTGACGGACTGCTGTCATATTTATATACATGATGATTTAACAGTTTATCTGTTCCATGAACATGAAAGGACAATGCAGTGAAACACTGCTTCAGATGTTGAAGCTATTTCAAGTCATATAAACTTGGCATTTCAGAGTAACTCGTGTTGTTTTTACACGGTTAAGCTCAAACCAGTCACATGTAATCGTAATCATGGTATTCTCAAGTAATCGTAATCGTAATCATGATATTCTCAAGTAATCGTAATGGTAATCGATTATCTTCGTCCTATAATCTCCCCAACCCTGATTAGCCTACCTTGTGCACAGAAGTGGACGGTATTTGAATCCTCTCTCTCCTACCGACAGTTAAAATATATCGAAAACTGATACAAAAATGGCATTGGTTGATCATTGGAAATAGGTCATTCTCATCCTAACGGCGAATGATGGAACTAAAATGTTAACATTGTTCTTTCACAGTTTTAACGCCACGTCGAGAGTCAGTTGCATAATCTAATTTGTACATTTTAATGCACACAACTAATCAATAAAGAGTACGTTGACTGTTGTCTTTAATATAAATTATCTTAGAAATGAGTTAAGCAGCCGGATAGTGATATCCAAAAAGGAGATTTTAATGGTCAGTGCATGAGGAGAAGTATTAGTAGGGGATAAAAGTGCACTGGCTCATCGAGCCAGAAGCTGAATTTATCTTACACGATAGTTCAAGATAAACCAGTTTAAAAAAGAATATATGTTCGCACTAAACCCAGCAATATAGTAAGGGAAAGATAATCTAGTTAAGAACCCATTCAACGAATTAGTTAGGAAACAACTCGCTTTCTCTCTCTCTTCTCTCTTTTCTCTATATATATATATATATATATATATATATATATATATATATATATATATATATATATGTATATATATATATATATATATATATATATATATATATATATATATATACAAACACAATATAGTCTGTGTATATATATATATATATATATATATATATATATATATATATATATATATATATATCACACAGACATACAAACACAGATATAGGCGTCCTTCAATTCACGTATATTTTGCCTTAATTCTGCGACATTTACCTCAGACATTATCGAGGTGGCTGATGAGTAACATAATTACTGCCTGACCGAAAGTTTCCGACAACTAATTGTGACGATAAAATGATATGTCGTCAAGTTAAATTAGAGTTATTAGGTTTTCCCTTTTTCTTGTCATATCATGATATATTTTAGTGGAGAACTCGAGATTATTATAATATTTGATGAATTTCGACATTTGTTGTCTCTTTCTTAAATGATGATAAATCGAGATCCAGCCTTGTTAATCGATGAAAGATATTGCCATTGTTAGTGTATTGTTGTAATACACAACTAATCTGAGTGTCTCAAAGCTACCAAAGTAACGTTACATGATTGAGATTTTTTTCCCCTTTAAATGGTCGCTGAAATTGGTAGTACATATATTGTTTGGCTTTGAGTTTGTGTACTTACTTTCATATCGAGCCTGTGAATAAATGCTAACAATATGTTTTTAAAGGGCTCCTTCTACTTTATTTATAAGTGTTCACATTGTAAACAAACGGAAGTCAGAATGCTACTTACACGACCATTGTGTAATGTTTTATCGAGATCGATGAAAGTAATTCTAAATTAGTGGCAAAGATTCAGATACACTCTACTATTAAGAAAGATGATCCATACGATAATGATATAGGCACAATACTCCGCAAGAATATAAACAAGGCAGCCTCTTCTTATAGCGTGAATTCGGATCGACCCGGTAACATTACCCTAAATATATGCCATTATTACTTTCAACTATATGAAGCATACAATATAGGTATATTATATCATATATACTTATATTATATAATATAAGTATAACAAAAATTAAATAATGCCACTTAAATTATCGTTTATTTGTTATAGGCGTGATACAATTATTAAAACACCAATATTTATTAATATTTCAACAGGATATCCAGGTATTCAATAGGCCAATTTATTAAATGTCTCACATGCATAATTTAAAAGGGGAAACAATTGACAAATATATGATGGAAAGATTTTTGTAATTATTTATGTTCAAACAGTTTCCAGGTTGTTTTTTTTTTTCATTTTCTCCCAATTATTTCAAGAAAGCATAGAAAGAAATTACTTGTACGATAAATTGCGAATTATGGCAGAGAGCACATTTATAAATATTCCAAAAAGTATCTCTGTGTAGGTCGTTCACGTCTTTGCAAAGATATCAGAAACATATTTTTCTTAATACTAAATAAAGGTGAAACACATTAAACCTCTCTCTCTCTCTCTCTCTCTCTCTCTCTCTCCTCCTCTCCCTCTTCGTCGTGCGTCTCTCTCTGCGTGCGTGCGTGCGTGCGTGTGTGTGTGCGTGCGTGCGTGCGTGCGTGCGTGCGTGCGTGCGTGCGTGCGTGCGTGCGTGCTTATCATTTGAAAATAAGGCTTTGCACACATTCTGCAGTTAAAAAATATTACTCGCCGGAAAATTCCACTAATATCGAGATAAATTGGGCTTTGTGGTTTTCGATATCATTGCCTTTTGTCTAACAAGACTAAGTTACCATTTAAGAGATATCTCTATCGTTAGATTAAACCGTCGAAGAATATAACAGGTTGGTATTTACGAGTGCATTATGATGAAATATAAATATTTTTACAACCTCATATGCAAATGATTTTGTGGTACATCGTGAGTTTCTCACTTGGCTCATTTCCGCAAATAATTCATTCCTAAAGAAATAAACGAAATCGGTAGATAATATTCTAAGTACAAAATACCTAACAGAAACAGGTAATACTAGAATATTATGCCACGAGCTGGAACTCTCTAGTACCTCGTGGAACCAACCTGAAAACGGTAACAAGTTAATACGGTTTGATGTTTGAGTGAAATAATGAGCGTGACGTTTTTCCTGTCACAGATTCCATTGGCACACATTTCCACTGCAACCTGTAGATACAATTGATAACTTCCCCATATCCAACATATCACATAAAACAACAAAATACAAACAAACAAACCCTACGTTCAAGATATCACTGAAACGATACAATCAGGGAAGGATAATGACGAAGAATATGAGGAATGTAAGGTCCGTTATCTATTTCCACGGAGAGAGCAGCAACTGTTTAATTATATTTTCCCATTATCTTTGAACGTTTAATCAAAAATTATATTCATATCCTTGATAGCCATATCTTCGCCAACCGCTTTAAGACGATAAAGTCAGGAACGGATTATTCGTGGAAGATATGTTCTAAGCATTTTCTTCACACCGAGAATTACCAGAAAACAAAATCTTAGAATATTGTCAATCCATATGGATGTATATCTTGTGTTTGCTAGATTTTCGAACCAACGTCTGTATTTACACCCTTTACCTGTATATATCTATGAAACCCCTGGTAGCTACTATTCGCACACGTTCTACGATTCAGGAAAACAGCTGGAGACGCTTTCCTTATCTGAATTCTTTTTGGGGTAGAAGGAATACCAATGCTTGTATTTTCGGCTAAGAGTATTCTCGATCGTGAACTATCCATTTATTGCAGCGCTTTGCCCACGTCTTGCTCACGAACTTTGCTTGATCATCCATATTTATGAATTTCCTCTGGCTATGCTAATATAAATAAAATCCGTTTTTTCCTTGAAACTTTTAATTCAGTTGTATTTCGTCTCCCTTTGGGTATGCTGTATTCAAGGTATGGCTCGCTATGCTGGACACAATTATATCAGGATCGACTCAGAAGTGGCCTGTCACGTCTCACAAAAGATCCAGTTGATCGGGCATTGCTACGGATGTCCATGTCTAACAGAAAGGCTGCTGTCACGGGGATGAGGACCAGGTGGCAGCCCCATGGAAGTGTTGCATCCAATACCACTCGCCATAGTGGATTAACCATAATAGAAGGGATCTATCTGGGGACCAATTATCTTCCTTGTCAACATAGATGACACTACATATTGCACTAATCTATCCATACTTTCCTTTGCTGATGACACCGCCTTATATATGTAACACGCAAATCTTTCTGGTCTAAACAATACAATCAACAATAAAGTAGTAATAGATTATCTCTAAGCGTTAAAAAAACAAGTATGTGTTGTTCAGCCCATCTATCAAAATAACAAACTTCCCGCAAAATGCGGCAATTACACTGAATGGCATTAATCTAATTCGAATTGGGAATGACCAACCAGAAATGGCAATAAAATTTCTTGGAATCTATAGTAATCAAAAGTTAAAATGGAAATATCACATAAATATGCGAAAATCTAAAATATCCCGATCGCTATTTGCGTTGAACAGAGTCAAACACATATTACCTCCGAGTATCCTCAAATCACTTTATTTCTCTTTGGTACAAAGTCACCTAATGTATGGCATCCGAGCATCGGGATCATCGATCCATATTAATAAACTTGAATCTACCCATAATAGAGTCATTCGGATAATTAATAACAAAGTCTATGACCCTCATACAGACTCACGTTTAGACATAACAACAAACTAAAAATTCGAGATATTTATTAATTCAAAAATGCACTATTCACCCACGACTACAAACATGACACACTTTCTTGCTATTTTCGGATCTATTTACTGCGCCTAACCAAAACTAAACCCATTTAAAACATCCTGAACTAAGTTCTCGTCCCTGCTCCCAGTGCATCAAGTCCCATCGACATGGAACCCCCTGAGCAACGACATGCTTTCAATCCAGAACAGAAATATTATTTTAAAACATAGATTAAAGAAGTCATTTTTTAAATCGTAGAACATCCCAAATTGAACATTGTAACAATGCCATGTGCTCAAATGCCCTCGCACAAAGTAGCGTACACTGCAAACATTTTATACTTTATATATTACTAACTGATAATTTGTATTAATCACTGAGATTTGAATGTTGACATAGAATCCAATGCTCATCTGCCACACATTTTTACTTCGTTGAGACTATTAATATTTTATCATCGGGCTAAGCTGGTGCCTGCTTTCTCCCACTGATGTTTGGTCTCCCTTCCTTCCGGCTCACTTGCATCAGCGACAGACTCCAAGATCGGACACCAGCATATTGATACCAATCATTATTTAACATCATCTCGATTCATTGTTGATTTATTTGTTTTAATTTGTGTTTAATTTTGTCTTGTGACGCCGGGGAAGACAGTCTTTACGGCTATTGGCTGTCCTGGCTAACAACATCACATTTGTGGATAGATAATTTAACATATTATATACCTGTATAATTATATCACAATGTTGTTAGTGAATAAATTACTTACTTACTTACTTACTTATTTACTTACTTACTTACTAACTTACTTACTTATAGGAAGCTGAGTTTAAATGTGGAATTATGGGGAAAACACGTTTTATTCCATTACATCGCAAAATTCGATGGACTTTACAGGGAAACGTGGGGATTGGCATTATGTTTGCTGGACATTGATCACCTGTACGGGTCAGTCACAACTCATATTTTAGTAGAGAGATGGCCCAAAATACTCGAGACGGCGAACTGGAAAAGATCTTCTGGATCAGTGTGTAGAGCCAAAAGTCAAATGTAGAACAAGTGGCATCTGGGGGGGATGAGGACCAAGAATTTTAAGACAGATGCCTAGAACTTTAAACCGATATTGCTATATGGACAATTTAGGCAATTACTTGATATCTTTGCGCTATCACCCTGGATATAAAGACTCCCTACAATTAACAAAAGATAAGTTGACCGGAAATGTCGCAACATCACATTAGTAGGAATTATGGTTCAGTTAAAAATTAATCTACATCATGCAGTATTCCATCAAACAAATAAAGATATGGTAAGATCACTACCAAGCCAAGGAGTTTTATTTTTCTATAACCTAGTCTCTATCAAAGTTATCCGCATTTAATTATATGTTTGTATAACCTGTAAAAACTATCAACTTGCTGGTTATTAAAACACGAATATTTATTTATTATAAGTATTTTTATGCAAAATTAATACATGCTAGAGGATTTGATTTTAAAGTGAGATTGTAATTCTTTTTATGCTCAGTTGTAGACAATATAACAATCCAATTCCAGTTCTGATTAAGTTGAGTAAAGCCACCAATGCAATCTCCTCTGTGAGTACTTGGAATATGGTCTGTAATTTATAGTTTCACCACGGAACTAATTCTAAATAAGTTTAGAATTTACAAAAGACGACATATGCAGCGGAGAAAGACTTGCCAGAATCTCCGACCTTACACACCATTACCATAACCATATGGGGCAAATAGTCCCACACTCTACCCATGAGGCCACAAAGGCAGTTTTATATAGAACCTCAGAAATCATGCAAACACAACCCAGAATTAAGATTGATATCTGGAGTAACTGAATCTAATAACTATATATATATTATTACATTTTCTTTCATCATATAAACTGGGATATGTACGTAACGTGTATAACTGCATGAAAAATAATAATAAATTAGGCATATGCCAAAAAAATCCTATAAATTTTTTTTAAAAACACCCATATATATATATATATATATATATATATATATATATATATATATATAATTTATATATGGTTCGTGGCTATTCTAACTTAACTATTTGTGAATATTAGAAATGTGTCTCTAGAAAACGTTTTCTCTTTTAAAAACTCACCTTTTCAAAGTTGCTTTCACCGATAAATAAAGACCATCGTCAAATTCTTAATTGTTTTTTTTTAAACATACATATATTGTTTAGAGTTTCATTGTATAGTACATTTGACTGGGTTCTGCTAATAATTAATAGATGATTTATTAAATATGATTATTATAATTATTATTATTATTATTACAAATAGACTTGTTTATTTTAGCTTACCATGTGCTTAAAGGGTACTTCAATTAGCACTATATAATTAAATAACGTTTCTGATGAATATAATTATAACAAATAAATTAGAATCATATATATTATAATTATTAATATGTGTAAATTATATCACTACTGTAAATTCAGCACAATTTTAAATAACTTTCAGCTGAAATATTATACAGTTAAAACAAAACCAATGATAATAATGTTACTGGTTTGCAATATGGAATAGCTTTTTTTAATTGCCTTTAAAAAAAAAAATATTTTTGTTTTCGATTTAAATCCAAAAAAAAAAAAATTTAATTTAAACGAAAAAAAATGCAGAATTATGAAGATTTATGTGTGGGCATATATGTGTATGCGTACGCGCGCGTGTGTCATATTTGACGCATACATTCCTAAGGAAATATTTATACTCTCGTCGATGCTGCGTTTCCTTAAAATAAACGGCCAAAACGTGTCGCGCATGCGTATTCATTACTTCCTTCATCTATCGAATGAAAACAAATGCAATGTGGTTGTTGTTATACACTGCCTAGAAGTAGGCCTGCTCTGCTGTCTTTATTTTTGCGGATATCAGGAGATGTTTAAGAAACTAAAACAAAAACTAGAAGAGGGCGTTGCCACCGCCCAGAGTAAAGGTGTACTGCCCAAGGGCTCACCAAGCCAGGTAATTAACCCTGGCTTCAGATTGAACGTCTGTTTGATTATCTAAACCAGTAAAATCATGTAATTAATCCTGCATAACCCAGCTAGCTGCTGAGCTGTCATTAGGACTAGATTGATCTAACAGACTTTTACATGTCTGGTGCCATAGAATGGATTATATATATATATATATATATATATATATCTTTTAGGTATACAAATGATCAGATTTCACTTAAGAGTTAACATTTACGCTACTGTGTCACTATTAGATCTACAGTCTGCAAGAGCCGAAGAGGTGTAATCTAAACATTTGGTGTAACAGACGGTGTCCAGGAACTAAGGATGCGCTATTATACTTTAGTTACAGTGTTAGTGTTAATGACTCGCAGTTGTAAATAGTTAAAGCCTATAAACTAAAGCTACGAAATGAGGTTAAGAATGTGATTAAATTGGACATCTGATTCACACTCCATCATCCATGAGACAAGTTTGGTTCACTTTTGACTTTGGTGGCATCTTTTTGCACCGCATCCCCGTGAATGGTGGGGGAGGTCAAATGGACAGCCACACTCATTAACCCTTTGAACTCTGCCCCCTGATGAGTACGGATATCCCACCCTGGTCCCTGCTGTCCATCTCATAAAGCCACACACTAGAAAAATATACATTTTTGCACTGTGACAATGTTAATAACATTTTATAAACGACATAAATAAATCATGGCCAAAATTATATTGAACTTATTGATCAGTTATTTTCAATGTCAATAACTCTACTTTATGGTCCCAGTTGTACCAACAATTTTCTTTCGAGCTACCAATACAGAGATACTCATCACAGTTTGGACGTTTGTACACAGTTTTTATCCATTTAGGTAGGTTTGGTGCCTCCGTGGTCTAGTTGGTAGCGCATTGCACCACGGATCACTACCACCTGAGTTTGAATCTCAGCATGGGCATATCTGAAGGGTGTTTTTTCTTTGACTTTGCTTCATTACCTTTGGAGGTTGCCCAGTCCATTTAGCCTACCATGTGCACAAAAGTGGCCGTAAAACATCAATCATCATTATCCATTTAGGTAGGTCCTGTGCAGCTGGATTTGCATTTTTGGGAACTAAATATTTTTTTCTACAACCCATTATTTGTTCCCTCATCAGCTGGTCTGACAACATCATGGTAGGCATCCAGTTGGTGTCAAAGAATGGTTGAGACCGACTGTTGCCAAATGAACTATGTGCATCACGTACGTCCCCCACAGGGTTTTCAAAGAAGTCCTCCAAATATGCATGAAACTGAAAGGTGTAATGTTCTCTTTCCCTGTTGAACATAAAGCTTGGTGAAATTCATTAGTAAGTAGGCTTGGTAGGCTGCCGAAATAAATATCTTCATCATCAAACGTATTGGTCACATTTTAATAATATCTACATTTCTTTGGAGTCTTGTCATTTGATAATTTTGGCCTGTGCCTCCCATGTCTGCTTTGCAGTATTTTACTGGCAGCCATTTCCCTTTGTGTGCATCATATCTCAGAACTTCCCCCACTGGAGCTGTAATGTACACAGCAGTAACAAAGTAAATTGGTGTTTTGCTGACACTAAAGCATGTCCCATTTCCTCTCAAGATTTCATTTTTTCTCTTTAGTATTGTTCTTAGAAATACTTGCTATTTGTCATTGTGGTACCACACATTGTGATATCATGGTTTTCAAGCATGTACTGTGCTAATTTCACTGTTGTATAAAAGTGATCAGTATACAATGAATGATTGTGCCCAGAAAACTCTTCTGCTTAGGCAAACAACCAAGTTACCTGTGCCTCCCAGATTAGGTATGACATTAACATCTTGCCTCTTGCCAGTGTAGATATTGGCATTGTGGGTGTAACCTTTGTCACTGTCACAAACTAGAAAGGTTTTTATGCCCAAATTTATTGGCTTGTCCTTGATATATTGTCTAAAGGAAAGTTTAATTTGGGTTGTAATCATACATTCATCTAGTGACAGTGCACACCCATAGCACATAATAATGCTTGAACTTTCCGAGTACACAATTGAACACTGGATGGTTTTGTAAATTTTATCTAGCTGAGGGTCATCTTCATTTACAGAGTGTTATAATGAACAAATGGTAAGAAACCTGTCCCAAGCCATCACAGAAGAAAAACCAGGTGTATAGGTGATAAATTTCTCTTTTTATCTCCAAAATTGTTCATATTTGTCCTTGTGCAATAACATTTCCATCGTGCCCCATAAACCAAAGAAAGCTTTCATATCCTCCACTATGACTGGTTTCTTTTGAATGCTGTAGCTGCCAAGATATTTGGTTTTGTTGTGAGCATATGAATGGCTTGATCCTTCATTTCTGTCACCAACAGTCCTCATCCCAAAACAAAGTAAAATACTTAAAATTTTGATTTGATGCTACAGTTATTGAATTGGGTATGTTTTTAGGTCCAGAGTTTTTTTGGTAGGGGAAAACTACATTCAGTAAATCCTGTGATGCTTTTAGTCCACCCTGGGGAAGGAGGTTTATTTACATTCCCACACTCCCTAGTTTGACTATGACCCCTACCCTAACATCAGATAAAACATGCTGTTATTGATTGAAATACCCTAGTGGCCTAATATTTGTTAAAACATTCTGTGATCAGTTGAATTACCCAAGCCAAATAATTGGTGATGGTCAAGGTTGTGACACCATCGTGTTTGTAAACAAAATATGCTCATGGGTTAAAAGAGACTACACTGGAAATAAGATATATGACAATTAGCATTGCAATTGACCCATGAATCATATACCAAAACTTTGCAACATTCCTATGCACCTCTCTTTGTAATGTAATTATCCTTATTGGCCACAAGTGGAGAATTTGCATTCAAAATTTATCTTAATTATCCAAGCACATGTGATAGTTTAATCTCTTATTTGAGTTTCAGATGAACACCAACAAGTTTTTAATTATCACATACATTGTCCTAAAATCCCTCAAAATTCTACTTGAATGTAAATTTGATAGCATTTATTAACTACTTGATCATTTTATAGATATAATTATTGATGTGTGTGTGAAATTTGGTGATGACCAGATAGTTTATTTGATGCCCTGAATCTGTTGACCAACCTGGGTTTTTCAGTGATCAAAACAAAATGGCGTCATATTCTGATGATGAATTATGCATTTGTAATTATCTCATCATTATTAAATTTAACATTTAATGGTATGATTGTGTTGTTTAGTTATTTTAAATATTATATTTATACAAATTTAATTTTCTTAAATTCATATAAAGTGGATGGATTTCCATGGCTGGTAATTTTGTATGTCAGAACTATTTTTGTAATTTTTGAGTCACTAAGTAACCATGCTTTCATTGCTATCAGTATAACTTGTTGATGCTAATTGTTTCCTTCAGCACTATCAAAAGAACCCTCGCTTTGTACACCTTGATGATGGGTCATTTATATACGAATCGTTAACTTTCAGCTGATATGTCATATACAGTAAGCATTGCATTTACAGGTCCAGAAAAATATTTCTTCACCCTATTACTATTAGCTCCTGGAGTAGTAAAATTTAAGATCTACTAGCCCAAAAATTTCAATTTCTTACTAGCCCAACACAATATTAGTAACTACTAAAGCTATTAAAAAAATATTGAAGCTATTAAAAAAAAATTACTAGTCACAACAAAAGTGGGCTGGATTCAACAAAGAACACAGGATTGTAAATTTGTGTAATAAAGATCAAAACAAACCCTGTGTCTTATCTCAATGAAGAAAAAGCACAAGATTTCTCAACACAAATGCCAGTATTGCAAAAAAGGCGTATTATTTCTAAACATATGTCACCACACTGCTATAACTAGGTTGTAGCAGTAGATGAGAATGAATAATGGTGGAAGGTCATCTTTTATAGGCAGATTCTAAGTTTCTGACAGTTCATGAAAAGAGTTACTGGGATTTGATATTTGGTAATTACCGCCTGAATTACACAACTTCCCCCCCACCCCCCATGAAAATACCTGGCTAGATCAAGTCGCTGTTGGCATTGTTTAGTGCCATTTATTTAACGTGAAATGATGATGATTCGTAAGTTGTCACTGCATGTGAAAACTGTTGATGGTATTACATATACCTAAAGCTACCGCATATCTTACCTCAAAATGGCAGTAGCCCAGTCAGACTAGTATCTTAGACTGCTCACTAGCCCAGAGACAAAATCCACAAGTTCCGGGCTGCTGATTTTTCTGGTCCCATCATGTACATGTTGAGAGGGAAAACTGCTGCAAACAAAAAAGGACTTATCAGTTAATAACACTGTGAATACCCAATTTTAGCTACAAATTATGGTAAGATATGTTATAATAGATTTGCTTAAAACTTAGTGCTGATCATTGCTACTGTAATTATTGACCAGAAATCAAGCACTCATTCTAAAAATGATGTCCAGTTAGTTTGATTTTAGGTGGATTTTGTAATATTTTCTCTTACTCTACAGATAATTGTACTGAAATATTTAAGGGTAATTATATAATTAATTAAATAGCTTGTTAACTCTTAAAGATACAAATACACTCTTTATATCACCGTGAAATTAATGTAATTAAGTAGGTGAGTTAACTCATTTGGGTCACAAACAGTACTATTGTTTTAATGTTAATTTACATTTTACAAACCTGTTAATTAGTCATAATTTAATGGTTGTAATCTTGTTTCTAATAAACATAGAGGAATGGTTGTTAGACCATTTAATAATAATATACAAAATTTATATAGCGCCCTATATAACCTGGAAAAGCTGAAACCAAAAAGATTAGTTTTTATCTTCTTTCTGAAAGTATCAAGGGTCTTGCACTTTCTGATGGTTACTTGAAGATTATTCCATAAGGTTACAGCAGCCTTTCTGAAACATAGAGGAATGGAATTTTTATTGGTAAATTTCTTTTCTATTTTATTAAAATATAACATATCTAAATAAGTGCTTACACTGTTTTGTGCTATGAATGGTTGTGAAATGAAAATATCAATCAGTCAAATACTGTAGATGAACAGCTGTCTAGTCATTATACCAATAGTCTAGTGGTATTGTGTACAGTTATGACTAATATGAGCAACATCCCCCCCCCCCCATAACAATACTGATAGTCCCCAAGATCTACCCGAAACAATGTTTTTGTGGAGATTTAGCAAATGAAATGTACCGTTTTTGTTTGTTTCGTGGAGGGAGGACGACATATTATCATCATTAATGTCTTGCCCTCTACAGTCCTTGACAAATAGCCGTTAAACAACATTCATCCATCCTTGACAAATAGCTTCTCTTGAGAGCAGGCAGACTGTTGCATTATTCAATGTAATATGGGATAATTTTGGATAACTATAAAAATAGATGGGTGATATTAAATAATTAATTTGTAACAGAAGACAAACAGTCCATTTTTACGAGGGCAAATTGGGTGATTTGTCTGTGAGGGTGATATTTCTAATAACCAGTGTAAGAGTAATCATGATTAATTTTTTTTAGTCAATTTAATTAAACTATCAATGACTAACAACATCCTGATTGTTGTTTATTATTATTTACCACTTCAACTGTAAACAAATATCATTAACAAACCTAATACTGGGTTTTTTATTTACTAATGTACTAAGTGTACATACATAATATTAATAGCCACACATATATTTCATGCCAATTAACATATATATATATATATATATATATATGTGTGTGTGTGTGTGTAGCTGAGTGAATAAGGATGAAGTATCATGTTTGTGTCATATTGATGGTAATCATGCTTACTTAAAATGTGATCACAATATAATTGATTATGTAAATTATAGTCGAGTAGTTGATTACCTTGGTCCTGCTGTAATCACCCCATTTTTGTTCAGTAAGACAGTAGCACAGTTTCTTTTCTGACATTAATGATTAAATAACACTTAAAACCAAACTGTTGCTGCTATTGTAATACCAATGCGATTTCTCTATTTATATTTGAATTAGTACAACGTTTGAGAACAGTTAGTCAGTAGATACAGAACTGGAAGCCATTTTCATAAATGAGGGAAGATGAATCATCAGAAATCTCAGTCTGAGCTTTTGAGATGTCACTTTTAATTGAACATATCTCATGTCATACATTAGTACATTAATACTGGATTTTCCAATTTCGCCCTCTGTCTTTGAAAAACATTTGTTTTTTCAGTGAATAAAGTGAACCTCATTAATGTGGTTGGCCATCCATTATAAGGAACTAACCTTCAAATACAGTAGTCCAAGAAATAAATCGCTCAGTTATCGGGTAGCTGGAAATATTGACACCAGATTGAAGAGGATCTCAATTTTGTGTGGCAGTTATACCTTAATTGTATTACATACACTGTGGTGTAATTATTCCATCAGCCAAGAATTGAGCTTGGTTTATGGTTTAGCTTGCTATAGCAGTGACTGATCTTGAAGTCTATGATGCAAATTAACACCCATTCCATCACCCATAGAAAGAGAACGTTGTAATCTGGTGATTGTCCCACTTCTTGATAAATATTGATTTAATGCCTGTTAGCCAGCTGTTACTGGACCGGTGAAGCAACAGTGGCTTCTAACAGCTGACTTGCTGGTAACTATCAGTGGCAACCAGCATATCAATGATCTGAACACCGGCTAGGGTTATATTGAATTGAGCTGCAAATCAGCCCGAAGGACAGACGTGCTAGTTGCCGTGTTCAGTGAATCCATGTGGAAGTATTGCTATGTCCAGGTATTTGTGATATTAGCATTATGGTAATAATAATGCTAGAGTGATGGGTTGTTTTTCATAGGTTTTCCGTTACCTTTCAGTGGCGATGTTGTTTTTTTACAGTGGGGTTTTCATCTGTTCGGTTGCTGGTGTTGTTACCCTGATAAGCCAATGCAAGATTAGGTTGACGAATTGTTTGCATAACTTGGCCTGATTTAGTCAGTCATTCCTCGCACTGCGACGGTCTGTCATTCACCATTAGCTACTGTTTTATCATTGCAATTGTTCGTGGCTCAAAGATAATATAATTATGGCTTCATGTGATCCTATACCAGCATGTGAGACTGCTTGTTACATCAACGCAATTTATTCATTAGCAGTATGCTTGTGTGTTAATATAGATTGAATGATTATATGTGTATTTATTTTCTGATGTTTGGTTATTTTTCTGGTATTCCTGTTGAACGAGGTTGTTTACCAGCGTTATTGCACAAACAATGGTTCATGTTGTTATGTGCCTTTTGTTGCACTGATAGGCTAGATCAGAATATGATGATCATATTTCACTGTGTCCATAAGCTCAGATGTCACCCAGATGACTATCAGAAGTCATATGACAACTGTTGCTTAATTCTGGACTGGTCTTATTAAGCCATAAGTTGTGTCCTCTTATCACAGGAAATACGAGAATATGATTAATGTTATTGTTCATTTTGAGTCACCATTGTGTAATATGAAGCACACAATGATTAATTTGATCAAATGGGCATTATAACACAGTCCACAAGACTAGATTAAGAAAAACCTGCTCTGACTGTTTGCAGGGCAAGATGTATACTTCCAAACACTACTTGTCCTGCAGTACAAGTGTTATGAAATTTTACTGGTCCAATCTCAAATTCCCTTGTCCTAATAAATATCTAAATTTTTTTAATGAAATAATCTTATAATTTAGAAAGAAGGAAAATTTAATAATGCTCTTACCTGTTGTGTATTTATATACACTATTTGATTCATGTATACTTCCAACTATATATTTCCAGCTTTTGTACTCTATGTACTAAAAATATCATATTTTGGCGTAAATACGTTTTACAAATAGCATTATCCATAAAATGAAGCATGTCTTTGATAAGAGTTAACAGTCCATTTAGCCTACTATGTGCACAAAACATCTTTAAAACATCAATCAAGTGGCCTCCAAAGGTAATGAAGAAAAGGTTGAAAGATGAAACACCCTTCAGATATGTTGATGCCGAGATTCGAACTTAAGTAGTAGTGATCTGTCTAGGCCAAGCCAGGAAAGATTTTGAGGCTTTTCATCTCCTGTCATTTAGAGTATTTTGATATCATAAAAGCTGTTAATCTGCAGTCTTTAGTAAAGGTCTACTGTAGAAAATGTTTCTTAATAAGTCTGTGTCTTATCAAGTTTATTATAATAGTTATAAATACTGCATAGTCACCCATCTATTTGTCATGTCAGGTGTAATTTTTGAATGATTTTCCTATATGAACAATTATAAAGGCAATGGTTATGTACTTCATTATAAATTTATTGACAATGGATTGAAAAGAACAAGTACAGACTGTTTTCACAAATCTCAAAGCCTTTGTAGAGATTCAAAGTCAGAGAAGAGATTCTCTAGTTCTTGAAGTAATATTGACCAAAATGATAAGCCAGTCCCATAGCATGCATATATTTCCCATACATTGTCATCTGGCAATGTGTATACATATATCAAGTCCCTAAATGATAATCATCAAAGATTTACTCTTATATGTACAAATGACAAACACTGTCAAATAGAAGAATTGTTTTAATTAAATATAGATTGTTAATAAAAATTGCCTGTGAATAAATATTATACCTGTCGAAGAAAACTTCAATTATAGAAGAAAAAGAGGACTGATACATAGACTTGATATCCCATGTTAGTTAAAATTTAAATAAAAGTGAATGGATCAGACAGCTAGAACTAGTAGAAGGGGTGAGGAGAATTCTGTACCATAAAAGATGTCAATAATCAATCATACATTGAATCAATATTATATGCCTTTTTGCATGTATCTTGATTTATTACCTTTAAATATTGTATACTTTGTCCTGGAAAATGGTAATTTGTACTGGAAAATAATATTTCCTTCACTGTCGGAACCATGTAATTACCAGGTTTTTTAAATTATGTAACATTACTCATAATTAGGTCATATTAATAGTAGTGTGCACTTCTCTAATAGTCCCTACTACAAACCTTATTTTGATAAATATGTTGTAGGTATTGATGCGAATATGCAAGGTGACACACACAAAAATAATATAGGTAGTTTAGTGTTAGTGAAAATGTCCCCCCCCACACACACGCACAAGATGTGGAGCATTACTAAGCTACATATTACTGGCCAGGCTATGTTTAAAATGTGTTTCATCTTTCACTTTGCCTCATTACCTTTGGAGATCACTCAGCCCATTTAGCCTACCTTATGTGTAAAAGTGGCTATAAAACAGCAATATTTATTGGTAACATTGTATCATCAAATCCAGGCTCCGGTTAGTATACCATAACAATAACATGTACACCGAATTTATTCAAATTGTACAAAATTGTCACTGTTTTAACGTAAATATTATCTGAATAGTGAATATCATTTAGAAAATATATTACTGACTTGGCCATTGGCATGTATGAATAAACTATCCTGATACTGATATCAGTGACAGTTGCTAACAGTAAATGATATCACAATGAGCTATGTATAACTGATTCATAACATCACCCAGTCTTTTTGGTAGGGTGTCCCCTTAGACATCATGCAGTAATATTTCAATAATAATAATAATGGCTGAAATGGCAGTTATTTTACATGGCTTAACTACCTCAAATGAGGAAGAGGCATATGGTCTGTAATTTACTGCTTCACTACGGCCCGGGGACTAGTTTAGAATTTACAATTAATTAAGAAAACATTGCCAGTTGCCTGGTTGGATGAAAAACTCCTACTATAGTACCACAGCTGGGATTCGAAGCTCCGACCTCCCACACAGCATGACCATGAACAAGAAAGTCCCACGCTCTTACCCACTAGGCCATAGATTCACACTGACCAATCTGATTTGTTTTATCCTTGACAACATCAGGGTAGTATATGATGATGAAGGTCATGTAAAGACAATACTTTCAAGTACCACAGGCATGGATGAAACATATATCCCCCCCCCCACCCACCCAACATAAACATACACTCCTCCACTACACCATACATCGATGACCTTAACTGGCCCAATTCTGAGCTAAAAACCTTAGAGTCAGGTTATATATTCTCCCCAAAGACCAAAATATCTCATGCTTCCCCCACATGAACACCCCACCAACCAGCAGAATTTCCATATAGTCAAAGTACCCACTAGATGGCCAGTTTAGAAGGCAAATACTAGCACAAACACATTTAAAAGATCTGAATACACACAGTGCAGTATTTTAGCAATAAAGTTGAGTGGCTAAACATTACCAGTCTACCATCACCTTCTAGCCATAAACAACTACTGATTTAGCTGATATCTCTAGAAATATCACGTCAGCAGACACATTGAAACATTTGTGGGTAATGAATGAACAATCGTTTCCTTCTATTTGGATGTTCTTGTCCTGTCTGACGAGTAATTCAATTGTCTGCTTGTCTTACTCTTAGATCAGTGAATAAGCCTTAATGTCCTGTCCTGATTTGGCTTCTGCAGTTAGATTGGAACTGATGAAATAATGTTTGTCCTTTTTTTTTCTGTTTTCCAGCCAACAGATAAAAACCTCTCTGATAAGTCTTCATACAGTGAAGCTAATGACAGGAAAGAGGTAAGTTGGTAGATACAGGTAGTCGTCGACTTATGACTTATGCAACTTACGACTGTTCAACTTTATGACCGGCAATACACCTTAAAGATGATTATAATTTATATAGCATAATATACGTATTGTAATTATTACACAGACTGAGTTACGACTAGATCAACTTACGAACAGTCGGTCATAACCAATCAAGGTTGTAAGTCGATGACTACTTGTAAGTGTATTTAAAAGTGTCAGCCATAAAAAAATCCTTTTTTATTTAAAGGAATGTTCAATAAAAATATCACTTTGCTGTGCATTTATTGACTAAGATTTTAAAAAGTGACTGTAATTACTGTATGTTTTCATATCCAATTAAAATAATTAAATCAGTTATTGTCAGACAAACCTTACTGCTAATATTTATAATAGGATCAGTTATATGTTTTATCTAAGCTGAGCAGCATTTCATGCTTTAACATGGGAAAGGTTTAATGATATTCTATATTAGGTTGATTTCTTATGGTAAATAATTTGCTAATAATCACTTATAATCTTCCATTAACTTTAGTTCATGGTTACTTCCACTGTGTAAATTATTAATAAAGATGTCGATTTGTATTTTATTTCCATTGGTTACCACAGACATGCTAACTCTGTATAAAAGTCTCCTAGTTCATGCACACATTTTGTTATGTCATGAGTCGGGGCTTGGAAACAAATCATTACGGTACCTAACAATGTGATTCTAAACCAATTTGTTGTTTAAATCCTGATGTGTTTTTGGGGTTAGGTGTTCCAAAGCACGTTAACATAACCAGAAATTGGTTATAGCGTAGACTTATTTCATTTTTTTGCTAGTTTTATTCTTCCTATCTATGGTTCTTACTATCACAGTATGTTTTCTTTTATTAGGTCAATAAAATGTTCAAAGTAATTTAAGAATAAAAGGTCCTGAAATTATAAAGTACTAAATTTAAAAAGTGGAACCCTTAAAATGCATTGATATAAACACACATTAATCATCAGTAGTATCACGTATTAAATTAACAACTTTTCCATGTATTTGTTGCAGAAACACATTATTTTAGTAATTGTTAAAATTGTATTTCTTTCTAACAGCTTACATCATCACAGATGAGTTTAAACAAATCTCAGGACCAAGAGCCAGCTACTGGCATGCTGGTTAGCATTCAGGTAACTGTGTGTGTGTGTGTGTGTGTGTGTGTGATTACACTTATTATTAAACACATAGATATATACAGAATATGACCTATCTATGTTTAAGAAGCTGATTCCAGTAAAACTTGTGTTCTGACCAGCACCAAAGATACTAATTTAATAATAATAATAATGTATATTTAATAAAGCGCCCTTACTAAGCAGGAGCCACTCAAGGGCGCTGTACAAATAATATGTAATATAATAATACCCCAAATAATGTCTGTAAAAACCCTGTAATGATTTAAAAGATAATAATTATTTATCTGTGAAAGCGACCTTAAATAGGTGTGTTTTTAGAAGAGACTTAAAATTTCCAAGAGTCAACGCATTTCTAATATTTGCCGGCAACTTATTCCACAAAGTGGGGGCTGCAACACTAAATGCACAATCACCATATGACTTGAGCCGAGACACTGGCACCTGCAATAGTATCTGACTGGATGACCTCAGTTTTCGGGATAACTTTCTAATGGAAACCAGTTCACACAGGTATTCTGGCGCCATATCATTAATAGATTTATAAGTTATTAACAGAATCTTAAAATGGATACGCTGTCTAACAGGTAGCCAATGTAGTTTTTGAAGAATTGGGGTGATATGATCATATTTTCTAGTATTTGTTACAATGCGAGCTGCACTATCCTGAATTCGCTGAAGGCGATTAATGTTATAATCAGATATGCCATATAACAGGGAGTTACAATAGTCTATATGAGATGTAACAAAGGCATGAACTACAGTTACAAGTGATTCTTGTGTCAAGAATGTTTTTAAACAGTGGATGTTCTTAAGATGGTAGTAGGCAGCTTGGCATACTGATGTGACATGTTCATGCATGTTAATACATTGGTCAAAAATAACCCCTAGATTTTTTACTGACCCATTAGGGTAATCGAAGATGCACCCATCTGTAATGCTGGTGTCTTTAGGGATTTAACACAATGTGGTGATGCCAAATATAAAATATTTGTTTTATTATCATTTAGTTTTAGAAGATTTTGAGTCATCCATAGCCGAATATCGGCAATACAATGTTCTAAATTCTTTAAGGAAGAGGAGAAATTTAACTCATTGTCAGGATCCAGTGATATATACAGCTGTGTGTCATCAGCATACAAGTGATATATAACCCCATATCGCTGCGCAATGATCCCAAGAGGACGGGTATACATTGTGAAAACCAGAGGACCAAGAACTGAACCCTGTGGTACACCAGATAACAAAAACTGAATGTCAGATAAAATACCATGAACAGACACTGTCTGGGAGCGTTGTTCCAGATAGGATCTAAACCATTCAAGTACTCTACCTGACAGACCAAACATGTCTTTTAACCTAGAGAAAAGTACATTATGGTCAACTGTATCAAATGCAGAATACAGGTCCAGAAGAACAAGTATTATTGGCTTACCTTGATCAACTGACATCATAATATAACTGTAGTGATTCATTAAGGTTATTATTGATTAAATATTTGTTTAGATGGAAAGCAACTGCCTTTTCTATAACTTCAGATAAAAATGTAAGATTTGAAACAGGTCTGTAATTGTTTAGAATATTACAGTCCATAGTGTGGTTTTTTGTTAATGGTTTTACAAGGGCAGCTTTCATGGATCTTGGGAAAACACCCAGAGATAATGATTTGTTAACTATATTTGTAATTGGGTTTATCAGAACATCCAGACAATCTTTCACAAGCCATGTAGGCATAGGGTCAACTGCACAGAAAGCATTAGATGACTTTCCCAGCAATTGTCTGATATCAGTCTCTGTAAAAGGCTCAAATGTATCCATCATGGATATGCAGGACTCTTCTACCAATGGCTTACCCTGTGATAAGGTGCTGGACTGGAACCCACTATGTATATTTAATATTTGTTGACAGAAGAAGTTATTAAAACAATAGGCCATATCTTTATCTGAGTTGATATTATTTGGGAGGACAGTTTGACTTTTAGGTAATACTTTATTCACAACACTGAAAAAAGTCCTTTGATTTCCCTTGGATGCTTTGATCTTTTTATTATAATATTCAGATTTAGCAGAGGCAAGGGCATTTTTAACAAGAATTTTACTCACCTTGAACATTTCAAAATGAACACACAAACTGGTCCTGATCCACAGCCACTCACAATACCTTCTGTGTCTCTTTGCAGCCTGTATGTTCTTATTATACCATGGAAGCATTGGTCTGCTTGGCATTTCCTTTGTCCTTAAAGGTGCATGTTGATCTACAGTGTCTCTCAATGTATTATCATAGAGATCCACCAGATGATCCACATCATCCGGTGGATCCAATACCAGAGAAGAGACTCGCAGATCAGCAAGAAAAGCCTCCTTGTCAGTTGACTTATATCTTCTATATGAAATAACTTTAGCTGAAACAGATTTCAGAATGCAAGCATAGTTTTCAACCTGTCTCTCTTTGCTATTGCAGAACAAAACAAAAAATTATTTGTTGCCTTGTCTAAAAAATATATGGACCTTTCCGTATGGATAAATTATATCAAAATTGCAAGATACTATATATTTGAAGAAGATTTATGTGCATGTTAAAATCCTTGAACATTATAAATAAGTCAATGAAAAATTATTATCATCACAGTTAGAAATAATTTACGATGACATCATCTCAGCTCATATGTAATTTGGAGATAATGCATCAGAATTTAAATATTGTTTGCAAATAATGTGTCAGAAACCTTATTTTGTGTAATATCAATAAATATGTTAAATTAAAATCAAGTGAGGACAAGAAGAAACCAGCAGGTGAAAGCTTAAGAACTGGTGATTTTTAGCCGGAGTTTACAAATTTGAAAGATTTGTTTTGTAGCTTTTTAGCCTACATATTGAATTTGGTTTACTCTCTTCTGGGTTTTGTGGGGGGATATTTGAATTTTGTTTATTTCTAGATACATAAAGATTATAATAATTAAAAACCAGATATTGTGGTTAACTTTTTATTGTGTACCTCCAATCAGAGTGGTTATTGTGCTATTAAATTGTGTACATTACTCACCCAAGTTTGAATTTCTTCTCACTTCAGGATGAGAACTCTAGCATTGGAGAATTTGTCAGTGCTGGCTACAACACACCGAGTCTGAACTCTTCCAGCATAGACCTTTCCGATACCACAGGCATGGCACAAGCTGGTGACCCTTCTGACGGTAGACCTGCAGAGTTACCGCTCTCTCCAATGGGTGAGCCTTCTTCAACAAGATCAAGAACTTCATCCATCAGCTCGCAGACGAGTGATGCCTCTTTGTTCGGTCCAATACCCGTCGGAAAGGCACATCCACTGCCATCTGATGTAGAAAGTTCCAGTGAAGTGGAGGATTCTGGGATAGCTGTAAACACAATGTCAAAGGATGATTTGTATCAGTTTTATAAAAAGATGGAGAGGAGATGTCAGAGATATAAATATAAGTTTACTCAGGTACGATGATCCCAGATTTAAGGTCGTGTACTTTTGTTGTAGTTTTCTTAACTTTTCTGTACGTCTCCAAGTACATTTCCAAATTACTATTTCAATCTAAAGGTTACAAACAACTCTGGTTTATGTTATGTTTTGTTATCTTGTTTTGTGCAGGTGATGACGATATGTAATGAACTTGAGCGAGAGAGAGATAAACTTAAGGTCAGTAAATGGAGACATTCTCCTCAAATTATATATTAAGATGTAAGCATAGATGTTTGTGTGTTTGTGAAAATGGTGACTCTGCCATTTAAAATGAAGATGGAACTATTTAGATTTGGCAATAAATTCATACTAATGAAATTAGTTGCTATTCTTTAGCAGCAGCTCAATACAGCAGTCTGCTTTTACATTTGTTAATAATTAAAAATAAGCTCAGTTGACCACATAAAAAGATAATATTAAATGTGAACATAAAGTAGTTCATTGTATTCAAACATGTTGTACAATTACTGAGCATTTAAATATTGGTCAATTCTTCTCTGTTTTCTTGATGATTGTCTACTGACATGTTTAGCACTCACTGACCAGTCCCTGTTTTTGTTTCAAAGTTCTCAACATTTTAGTTAAGGGGTGTTTTATTATTGTACACAGCATACGCTGACACAAACACAGGACAAGGCCTTCCGTCGTATCTCTGAACTGAAGGAACAAATACAACTGGACCAAATTGCCAAGCAGCACATTGAGGATAACTACATGCTGATGTTGGAGGAAAAGGATGAATTAATTAATGTTCTGTATACTCAGGTAGGATTGGAGAAATGGCCGCCTTTGACTGTACAGTAGACAATATCACATCTGGCAGCGATCTGTAAAATTTCAGTTGTGGGTTGCTGTCAGTGCTCTTAACGTTAAGACATTTGTAGGGAATAATGGGCATTAGATGTCTTTGCTAGATATACACCCTTTGTTGATATTTATGTTTTTAGGATAGTAATGGAGGTTGACCATAAATGATCTGGATGTTAATTGGCTGTTTGTTGTGTTTCCTCTCCTGAAAAGGTTGACTTGTCCATCTAATGTTATTCTTTTCTGTGTTAATATGTTGCAGTGTTTGTCATCATTCATATTTAGTATTTAGGTCAGATTTTACACACACACACACACAATAATTCAAAAATGACAAACTACATCTTTACCTTTGACTTCGCCTCGTTACCTTTAAAGGTCACTCGGCCCATTAGCCTACCTTGTGCACAAAAGTGGCCGTCAATCATCGTCATCATCATCTTGATTCATTCACTTAAAATTTTTCTTTTTTAATCAGATTCTAAAATAAGTTCAAAATAATCCCTCTATATATCAGGTCCCAATGTCAGTGCAGTATGTAGAGAGCACTTATACAAACCCAGTAAGTTTTGTCTCGTGTGTGATGGTAATCCACGCTGGATCCTTGATGTCTTGATTGGGAATGCATGATCATCAACTTTAGCCATGTCATAATTTCACTGAAATATTCTCTTCGTGCTGTTAGAAATTTTATTTATTCTTGTGCAAATGCACCTGCCCAGTTGAATAGGTCTGTATGTAATATACTATATGAAGACAGTATTTTATTACTATGATCAGGTACGTTTGCTGAAGCAAGGACAACAGATACCAGAAGAACTACAAACTAAAGAGGATGACTTACAGCAACGCCTGAATGACCAAAAGTCAAACACGAGTACACCAAACAGTACACCTATCAAAGATGCTGATGATAATGCTGCAACTCTGAGAGAAAAGGTAGTGTGTGTTTGTGTGTGTGTGTGTGTGTGTGTGTGTGTGTGTGTGTGTGTGTAGCTGCCCATACAGAAAGTTATAAATGAATAATGACTACGTTATCCGGATGATTTATCAAATAATTTAATTTGGCAAATAATTATTATAAATAATAATATTATAAATATTACAATTTTGATGAGTTAATTCACTTGTTGGTATTTAAATTAGTTTAGCAGGATCCATCACTGCATCTAGTGTGGTATCAATCTAATTATAGAACACTATTATAAAATAATATATATTTAATATTTGTGGTTTTGCTTTGTTATGAGCTTCCATGGTAGCTTCATTGTTGGACTTCGCACTGTCTTAGAGATGGTCCTGACCTAGTAGGTTATTAAGCATTCACTTTGATACTGATTCAATAATGGAAACGATGTTATTTCAGGTAAAACGTCTCGAGTTACTTCTGGCTAAGTGTAAAGATTCCATTAAGTCAAACAAAGAAAGGAACCACACATTAATGGCTGAAAAGGAAGAACTTCTACAGAAGCTCAACAATAAAGAGGAAGAAAATAGGAAATTAAAGGTTGGTTTGTTATGTGGTTATTATTGTTATGCTTGTTTGTCTGATATTTACAAAATACATGATCATTGTTAATAGAACTCATTCAAGTCCCTGTGGATATCAAATTGTGGACAATTTCTACTAATTTAAAAGAAATGTTGAGAGTCTGAGGGAATGCTTTGTTAGGTTCTTTGTTTTGCAATATATCATATGCCGCTAATAACCATATAGAAAGTTTGTTTCTCCTGGGGGAATGAACTGTTCATATTAAAATGTTGCCTTTAAATGTATTAAAATAAATGTTTTAAGCTTGTATTTAGGAATACTTTAGCAAAAGCTGAAGTATTCATAATTGAATACTTTTTGGATTATTCTTATTATTAGTTGTTTCTTGGATTCATGAAGGATACTTTCATAAAATTTTAATTAATTAAAACTTCACATATAATAATAAAATTTCAGCTGAAATTCGGTTCCCCAGTTATTTATTATAGTTATACATCGATTGAAATGTTCATAAATCGTGTTTTTTATCTGGTTATGTAAAGAATTACATGTGTTCATGTTAGTGTTCAGGTGATTGGAGAGTATTCATATATTTTCAAGTACTTCAGCTGAAGTAGCTCTCTAGGTTTGATTAAAAGAATACTCACTATTACAAGATTATCTTCCTTGGTATTCATTCGGGGTTAGTGATTTTACATAAGAGCTCAAGGCATTAATTAGTATAACTACAATAATAATATTAATCAAATGTTAACAGATAAAACAGACTTATTGTATTCATTTAAACATGCCTTAGGATAGGCCCCTTGTAAGCAGTTTAAGTTCTTTTAAGCATGGATGGGTCATCCATGCTTAAAAAAACTTAAACTGCTTGAGTAAAATGGAGTCTGAGTTCAGTAATTATCAGAAGCAGGCTGTAAAGACAGATATTGATATTGCTGAGTTTCAGTTCTTTTTATGCTGAAATGAGACGTATGTGAATTATTTGTACAGGAGTCGTATAGAGAGAAGATGTCTCAGGTCCATGCTCAGATGAGTGAAGCAAAAAATGTCATCGAGCAGCTTGAGAAGGAAAAGTCTGATGTCGACTCGATGGCCAAGAAGAAGTTGGAGGATGTCGATGCTGAGAAGGCCATAGCCCTCGCCGAGTTCAAGCAGCAGATGCACGTTACCATGGAGACCAAAGATCAGGAAATGCAGGTGATTCACAATAACCTGAGAAGCATCAAGGCTGAGAATGAGGCACTTAAAGAGAAGATAGCTGCCTTGGAAAAAGAAGGTGAGTGTCATCCAGTAAATGATGCTTTTGTCAAAAGGTATGTGTTCAGTGGAGCTTACTTCACAAATATTAAGCGTGTGGCTTGTTTAGCACTGGTGCTTGTCACACCTGGGAAATATGGCTGATCGGGCAACTCAATACAGTAAAGCCTCACAAACAGAGGTATTTCATTTTGATTCACAGACCACAACCATGAGGCTTCCAGTGCAGTATACTAACCACTGCCCAATAGGGGCACTTGTTCATTACTATGAAACATAAATCAACCACCTAGAGAACAGCTTGATAGCCAAAAATATCCTCAATGTGTCTTTTCTTTCTGTTGGTAAATAACTTTGTTTCAGAGTGAAATAGCTCACTCTTCAGTATGCATTCCCTTAGAGTAGACTTATACAACCAATATTTATTATTAATGTTATACACTAAATTAGACTTTTGATATCCATTAATGTTGTCCATATTGTTAACAATAGAAGTCATCTCTATCTATTTATCATATATAGGGCATCAGATGCTGGAGAAATCTCGAGAAATAATAAAACGCCTCAAGGATGAGAAGAATGCAATAGAAGAACAGATGGAGAACATGGAGCGAGAGAGGGACAGCAGTTTTCAGGAGTTAAGACGTGGTAAAGTCGAAGCACTTCAGGTTATGTCAGTAAGTGTCTGATTTTACATCATTCCACATCAATCTGTCTGAAGTGTTTTACCAAGCACAGTGATCCAAAATGGCTTCTTTGATCACTGAGTCTAAATCATCTTGGGTTGCATTCATACCTGTATCATATATTTATCATATATCATTCTTAGGAGATGCTGTTGTAAAGTTGATATAAACATGTAACTCAAAATCAGCAATGTCAATGGCAAATCTTCATCTGATAATGCTATGGGAGAAATGATTAGTCTGTGTTTGCTATTTGCAATTAAATTGCATTTATTGTTCATTTAACTTTATTTGGTTTATGTGTAATTAACTTACTCTTGCAACTGTAAGTTTTGCTGGCAGAAATTTACAGAGCAAAAGGGGACTAGAGTTACAGGCCACAATACTTTATAATCAATTATTGTGTGCTTCTGGCTAAGCTTCTTTACCAATGGTGTTTCCTATGAAGGTCATTTATTGCTTTCTAGCAACAGATGGAAGTGAAGGTGTCCGAACTAGAATCGGATAAGTTGGCAGCACTCGATGTTCGTGATAAAGAGTGGCAGGTGAAGATAGATGAGAAGGTTAGTCTTATATCAGTCTTGTTCTAGTGAGTGAATCAGGTTGTTTCTTTGAATCTTATATAAACATTGAGTTGTTCCTTTAAGAAGTACACAATTATTATCAATTCTGTGTTTGTGTTACTAGGCGAAGGAGTTAGAAGAAGCTTTGGCTCAAAGAGATCAGGAATGGCTTGATAAACTTAATGCCAAGGTAATGAAATGTTTAGGTGCTTCACTGTGATTTATTATCAATATTTTTCCTAATGCATAGAATGAAGATATTTATTTGCAGATAACGTAGCTAATATTTAATTAAAATTGATTCAAATTTAAAAAGAAGGGGTTGGTAATGAATGCCAAATTTTTACTTGTTAATGTATCAAATCCCCTCTCAAGTAAGACTTGGAATGGCTATTTTTAAGTTAGTGTAATAAAAGGATTACAGAATCTAACATGTGAAAAAACGTCCATTCAATGACCAACTTAGTTGTTACCTTCAATGGGGTTTATAGCATATGAATAAATGACAAATGGCATTTCAACATCACAGCATACAATGTAAATATTTCATAAATGTCTGATTTTCTATTAGGAGAGGGAACATGAGGAACTTCTGAACCAGAAAATGGCTGACTTAAGACGAACATTGCATGAAAGGGAAGAAGAAATGAATTTGGCAATTGAGGTGCGTGATCTCCAGAAGATGGCAGCACTGAGTCAGAAAGACACAGAAAAGGATGAGCTTCGTGAGCGAGTGGATTATTTGCAACAAGTGAGTATAATGGTAGTTCATTTTGATTTTATGACGTAGCATGGCATAGCCCGACATTTATTTGTTAGGGCATCTCCATGGCCTATATTAATCTGATATGAGACAAAAATGTTTTTATGAGAATTAAAATACATACCACATATACTCGCGTATAAGTCGCACTCGCATATAAGACACACCTGGGTTTTTTTTAGGTCCAATAAACCCCCCCCCTGGAGTCAAACCAGTGTATAAGATGCACTAAAATCAGCAATATTGATTAAAAATCCCAAAATTCATCATCACTCTCTTCACTGAACATCTGTTGTATCTGTTCGTGTCTCATCATGCCATCATACATGTCGCCTTCTTCGTCGGAGTTGGTGTCGGATTTGTCATACTGTTCAACTCGCAATACATCATTTTCCATGCCATCTAAATCATTGCTGACAGAGCACTTCTTGAACGATTTGGTAATGATGGCGGGGTCGATTTAATCCCAGGCCATTTTCACCCACTGTGTGACGATAGGTAACAACACCCACGTTCATTTCCGTATTGCTTTTCAAAGTAGTTTATTAGTAGTTCCCATGTGCCAACTTTGGAAGCAATTAACACAGTGTTTCCTGTAATCATTTTCCTTTGATGTGGTTTCTATGATCATTCTTTGCGTGGCATCATTTACCATTCCGTTCAATTACACATGCTCACTTATTTTGATAGTAATGTCTTTGTGATCATGTCACTAATTAGAGGATCAGATTAAATAATCATGGCAGTTATCACGATTAAGTTTGGATTTGAAAGACAACATAGAAAACACACCTAATAAATTTGTTTGTTGTTAATATATTCATTATTAATGTTGAAAAACAATATTATTGTGTTTCCCTATAAGTTATGCCAAATATTATCTTCCCTTTTAGTCTGACCCATGTATAAGATGCACTTGATTTTGGTGTCAAGTTATAGTGTAATTCTAATAGTTTCTTTGGTAGTGTGTGTGTGAGTGTGAGAGAGAGAGAAAGATTTGACATGAATGTAAACTGTTGTTTCCACTTTCAGCAATGTACAGACTTAGAGAGTAAGATTGCTAACTTAGATACCTCCAATAAGACACGTGTGACCGAGTTAACTCAGACAATTGAAGAGAATGCCCAGAGACATAAGGCTACGGTAGAAGAACTGAGAGCAAACCACAAAACACAACTTGATCAAGTCATGGAGGAGGTCAAGAAACAGCATGAGAACAAGGTAATGAGACTGACATCAATCACTGGCTTCATGGTTTTATGTTGTCATTTTAATTTAGCCATATAGCATGGACAGCAGCCTGTGTATAGCATGTCAGCATTCATTATAGTGTCTGAAATACTGAAAATGGAGCATTTCTAAGATGCTGATGCCATCAGCATAATAGAAATCCATGCCGGGCTTAGTTGCTAAGGAGATTGGTACTCAAAGCTGGATACCCGATATGCTTGATGTATAGATATGGGGGCAATTCTGATAATGATGCTGCAGATATGTCGATTGTATAGTTATTTGACCTGAGTGAATGTCTGCATTTGTATTGGGTGATGGTCGTCTTATTAAATTTTATTTAAGCATGTGTGTCACTATCCATTGGATCTGTCTGATCGAGGGGTCTTTCTAATTGTGGTTGATGGTCAATGGGCAATGATTGTAGAGGAAAACAACAATTCTTGATATTAATTTAATGTTCCCATTGAACCAATATCTCTTAATCTTATGGTAAGCTAAAGACGTGGATTTATATCATTAATATATCGCCTCCGAAGTAAGACTTGGAATGGCTATTTTATGTATATCAAGTTAGTGTAATAAAAGGATCACAGTGTCTAACATGAGAAAAAAACGTCCATTCAATGACCAACGTAGTTGTTACCTCTAATGCGGGTTTATAGCATATGAATAAATGACAAATGGCATTTAGTTAGGCAACTTGATGGTATCAGCATTAATGATAATGCAATAATTCATCATTCTAACTTGTTAAAATGATTGTATTGTGTCATCTGAACAAAATACAACAGAATATTGATTGACTTTCCTAAATTATCTGATGTGGATATTCTCAAATAAAAAAAACATCTGAGAAAATCGACCAGCAAGTAGTCATGTCATGGCACTTGCTTCTACACAAATACACACAGAACCATTGCTATCCATGGTCCACTTAAAAAGAGATGTGTCGGGCCAATGGACACAAACCATATTATAAGGTGCCAGACCTGATTTGGCTTGACAGGTGTGTTACAGGTGTGCATAGATATTTTTATTAATGCTTGTTTGATGCAGTTGTGGGGAGTAAGGTTAAATCATATACTACCTTTATGCCTGTTAAAAAAGAGCATCCTTTTAGTTACTTGCCCATTGCTGTTATCAAAGTCATCATTTTGTTTTTATCAGTTAACTTTCAAAGATAATTTTTCCATTCAGATATGTATCAGACCAGACATGGGGTCATTTCAATTTCGGAATTGGAATTGCTTTTTTTTAAATGGAATTGAAATTTATAAATTTGGAATTAATTTACTATTGAATTTTTTAATTCACAAATATTTATTCCATGACAATCCTACTTGGAATATAAACTACTCTGAGTAGGTATTCCAGTTAGGTACTCGGAGTACTTACTCCAATCAGTGATTAGAGTAGATACTCAGAGTAGGTACATCAAATTGTTTGTAAAGCATATAAAATATATATGGAATTGAATTTGAATTGTTCTATTTGGAATTTGAATTGATAAATTTGAATTGACCAAATGGAATTGAGTGGAATTTGAATTGCAATTGACAAAATTGAATCGACCCCATGTCTATAGCAGACTGTACTGACCTTCATGATCCATCCATCTATTTCATGGTTTTATGATGGTGCAGTGATAAAAACACTGCTCTGCAAAGCTTCAGGTTCTGAGTTTGAATCTGGCTCGTGCCTGTAGTTGTGGAATTTGTTTCATTTAGCAGAAGCCCCTCAGTCATATGCCCCAGATGTGACCAGCACTAAGACTAAATAACTCACTTCTATTAGACTTTATCTATAGTAGTTGTACAGAGCCAAAAAGTGAGCACAACATGTATTTATAAATACTGAATTTAGCGAACATTTACGAGAATCAATGTTGATTCTTGCTAATTCATTTTGCAAGAATCAAGGGAATCAACTTGTATTCATGTTAGATTCCTGCTTAAAAAAATTTAGTTATAACAATTTTCTATGATGCTAACCTGAATGACCATGTTAATAATAAAGTAATTATCATGAACAGCCATATGTGTCTCAGTGTGTTATGTAGTTTGTGTAGTATTTGTTTGAACAAAGTATTGGAATGAACTAATCACCATTAATAATCCAGGTGTACGAAAAACATGCTTTCTATGGCATTTAGTTCATTAATGATGACAGTAACCCATTAACAGAACAAAACATCTCTGATTAGCTTATAGATATATAACGTGTACCATAGGTCCTGGCCATTAAGCTGAGACTGTGTCAACATTTTGATGCTTATTTTGGGGGGTCGGCTTAATGGGCTATTTTAGTGTAAAGAAATCCAGTCATCAGGAGAAAAAATTTCAATGTGTTAGCAGCCGTCTAGACTAGATCTAGATGCAAATGGACATCAGTCATCAAACATCATTTTGATTTAAACTCGTGCAGTCATGGAGTGAAAATAGAAGTGAAACAAGTTGATGATAATTATACATGGCTTTATAATGAAAATCAATATTTATATGTAGAATTATCAGATTTTTGTAATTATGAATAAATGTTCAATTTCAAGGCAGCGTCGGTAACAAGAGAACTCGTACCCAGGCATTCAGTACCCAAGAGCGTCGTATCTCATTCGTTTGGTGGCATAGACATTAGGGTGCCCCCATGTAATCTACATATTTTGTCTGGGCATATTTATACTAATAATGGGATAATTACTGATTAATTAATTTATTTTCATTAGAGAGTTAGTTACTAACTGACCACATATACCGTAATTTACATTGTCTTGGTTTTTGCTGCATTAGTGACCAAAACTACCATAAAAGGCTCAGTAGTAATTGACAATAATTGTCAATATGTCTAATTATTTTTAAGTCATTGACTTCATATGCAGTTCATCGAATGTTTAATCACGCCATTAATTTAAGTTCGAGGTCCTACATATGCGCTAACAGTTTGTGTAAACGATCATTATAATTTGCCTTGATCTATTAACAGTATACAAAACACATTGATACAAATTATGAAAACAAAACTATTTCCTCCATTCAAAACGGAAAAGTTCAGATTTTTAGGTCAGCTTAATGGATGGTACTACCATAAATCATGATATTTTAGACTTAAAAACGATATTGGCTCAAAGGCCGGGTCAGCTTAATGGCCTACGGTATACAAGTTATTTACTGATATCTCTCTGGCTTAAATCTAACAGGTAGCGGATCTACATACAGAATATAAGCTTCGTATTGAAGAGATCAGGGAACGACAAGAAGAGACCATACAGACTTGTTCTCAAGAAATGGAACAGATCTATAAGACACGTATTGAAGAGATTAACATGGCACATAAAAAGGTTTGATTGTTAATTATGGATTGATGGCAGTGTTTATTTCTTGCCCTTGTTGGACATGACTTGTCATTAATTAGTCTTGTCTATAAAAATTGCTACATTCAGATAGCAGTCTAAGTTCATAGATCATTTAATATTCACTAACAAAAGAATTTTATATAGCATTTTATAATAATATAGATGATGATGATGATAATTGCCTTTATTTTTACCTAATTAATTTTTCTTCAAGTATTAAGTATTATAGTAGTTTTTATCTGTCTGTAAATACTGAATCTGTATTAGATTTGGCATATCAAAAACAAGTAACATCATGGATACTATGCACAGTTCATCAGTATTAATGTTATGTTAGATTCTTATTTTATGTGTTTATTGTAGCTGTTGAGATTAATATTATAAAGTGATGCAGGTATATTTATTGTAAAGCAATATTTAATGAATAATAGTTATTACTGGAGGTTAATCAGTTTTATTGAGTACAATATTCCCTCACTGCTAAGGTACAGTGATTCAATCACCATAATAATGTTAGATGTTTATTTAAAACAAATTATATTTGATTTTAATCTTTACCCAACCAGGTTCTACAAGAACAGCTCTCTCAGATTGAACAATTCCGCAAACAAGCGAATGACCTCAGGCAACAGAACAGCGAACTAAGTAACAAAATAATGAAGTTGGAGCAGCACTGTTCTGCCCTAGAAAATGCACTGACTAATGAACAAGAACACAGTTCCAAACTGGTAAAAGAAAAGGAGAACCTCATCAAGGAGTTTGAAGAAAAGCAAAACGAACTGAAGAGTGAAATCGCTCAGCAGACACACCAAATGGAGCTACTAAAGCAGAATCTGAAACATTTGGCAGAGGAGAATGCTAAATACCAGCAGGACTTGGAAATGAAATGCAAAGAGCACCAACGATCACTAGAAGAGTTGGAGTTAATCAAGAAGAAGATGGGAGATGACGTGGAAGTGCTGAGGAGGGAGTTGGAGCAGAAGGTGGCTCATTATGAAGATGCCATTAGATTGCAGAAAGAAGGACATGCTAGCGAGCTGTCTCGTCGGCTTGAGGAGGCCGAGTTGCAGAAGAACAGCCAGAAGGATGAATTAAGCTCTGAGCTGGGCAAGAAGTTGGCTGAATCTAACCAGACCATATCTGAATTGGAAAACAAAGTCCAGAATTTGACTCTTAGAGAAAGCGATCTGTTAAAGGAGATTGATAATACCAAAACGAAGTATAAAAAGAAAGTTACAGAATTGACTGATCAGCTGAATAAAGTAAACCTTGATGCTGAGAAGGGTATGCAGGTGGCCAATGAAAAAATTGCATCACTGGAACGTAGTATAAGTGATCTAATTGAGAAGGAGAACCAGTTAAATTCTGAGCTGGATCAGGCCAAAAATGATTATGAACATCGAATATCGACGCAGAATGAGGCGATCCAGCAGCTACAGGAACGTGTAACTAGACTACAAACTGCTGAAGAAGACTTGAAGAAGAAGCTGGACAAAACACGCGAGGAATGTGATCAAAGACTAACTGACTCCAGTGATTGTAACAATGCGCAGCTGATGCTGCTGTCGGATACATTAGAGGCAAACCAGTCACACTTTAGCAATGTTTTGCAAGACTTGGATTCGGCCAGGAAAGAAGTGGAAAACCTCTCCACCAGATTACAGTTGGTGGATGAAGACAAGAAAGTCCATCTTGAAGAAGCCAAGGCTGAGATCGTGTCCTGTGAGAGTCGAATTAAAGCACTGGAAGAAGAACTGCTGACGCTTAAAAAGCTTGCTAAAGAGAATGTTGATTTTGTAAAAGATCTTCAGGAGAAAGTAAAAAATCAGGAATCTGACATCAATGGAAAATCAGAAACCATAACTCAGTTAGAACAGTCACTGTCCAGTTCCAAAGAGCGAGTGAAATGTGTTGAGATGGAACTAGCCACAGCCCACCGTGACCTAGATGAATTCCAGGTAACCAAAAATCAAGTGATTGAAATGTTAGCAGGTAAGGTGAAGATGCTGGAGAGTTCTGTGAACAGCAAAGAGAGCAGTTCTGGTGAACTTCTTGGGCGGATCACTAGTCTTGAGCAATCATTGATGGCCAAAGACAAAACCATTGCATCTTTCGAGTCGAAGGTCAAAGAATTTGGTGAAAACCTGGAGCAACAAACCCACGAGTTCAGTGAAAAGACCAGAGAAGTGGAGGCCATGATGAAACAGAACCAGTCCATTATCGAGGAAAAGGATGCCCAGATCTTGGATTACAAAGAACAGGTCAAAGATCTTACAGCCGTCAATGAGGAACTGAAGGCTCAGAATGATAACCATGCAACAAAGCTAGATGAGCAACAAGCGAAGGTTCCGGGAAAACAAACTTTAACCCCAAGGCAAAGAAAGGCCAAAATTCAAGGGTTCAAAAAGGAATTTAAAGGTGAATTTTCTTCCTGTTTTATTAGTGATTACTTGTATTAGTGATTACTGTATTAGTGATTACTTGTATTAGTGATTACTGTATTAGTGATTACTGTATTAGTGATTACTTTTATTAGTGATTACTGTATTAGTGATTACTGTATTAGTGATTACTTGTATTAGTGATTACTGTATTAGTGATTACTCTATTAGTGATCAATGATTATTTTGTTATTTTATCCAGATTATTTGTTAGAGTTTATGATAATTTGCCATTTTTGCTCACCAAAGAATGCCAAATGTTCAGCTTCAAACAATTTATGCAGGGCAAAATCCAAGAGCTCGAATCTGCAATTCGGGAACGTGACAGTCATTTGGATGAACTGCAGGCTCAGCATGAGGTGCAGCTCAAGGAAATATTGACAAATATTGAAGCCGAACAGAAGAAGAAAGATCTGGATCATCAAGCTGAATTAAAGGTGGTCAAAGACAGATTGGACAAGGAACGAGAAAACATGAAGTCGTTTAAGGTATGTTTGGTAAAGGTGAATCTTATTGTTTGCAATAAGAAAGCAGAGGAAGATATTTCTAAATTAAAAATAAATTGCATTTAAATGGGTTCTTAATAAGATTTTACAATGCCTGTTTACAGATAGTCCTCTAGTACTAAGTATTAATAGGGTTATCGATTGATTTTTACTAAAATTCTGATCCTTTGACTTATATAACAGTATTCTGATGGTGCAGTGGTTAGAGCACTGCAATGCAAACCTCCAGGTTGTGGGTTCGAATCCAGCTTATATCTGTGTTTGTGGGATTTATTTCTCTAGGCAGGTACACTTCTTCTCCATATGTCCCATGTGTGACCAGCACTAGGGCTTAACTCAACTTTGACATATATGAGATACATAATGTTGTTTCATTGTTCAAGGTTCCCATGCGTCCTGGAAAACCTGGAAAATAACAAATTCATTTTCCAGGTCCTGAAAATGTCCTTGAATTTGACAAAATCAAGAAACGTCCTGGGAAAAATATTGCCTGTAAAAAAATCCACTTAGAATAAAAAAGACTGTGAATAAATATTATCCTGGTAGAAGAAAACTTGGATTGGAGAAGAAAAAGAGTACTTGTATATAGTGTTGATATCCCATATTAGTTCAAATTTAAATAAAAGTGGATGGATCAGACAGCTAGAAGGAGGGAGGAGGCTCCTCCTCCCTCCCATAAAAATGTTAATAATCGATCATATTTTAATTAAATATGAAATGGTTTTTTCGCACATATCTTGATTATTACCCTAATGTTACCCATAATTAGGTCACATTAATAGTAATGTGCACTTCTCTAATACCCTACTACAAACCTGAGACTGAGACTACAATGTCGATGTGTCAGTGTTCCTGGTCAGCAATATACTCTAACAAGTTGTGTCACAGATGTGTTCATTAGTCTCAGTTGATACCATGTCAACTAATAGTTCTGTGGTTTGGAGTTGATACATTGACCACATTACATACTATTGTTACACATTCACTATTCTCTAATCGGCTGCCACAATGCTGAGACTGTATGAAATTAATTATCAGACAGATCTTTTTAGTAAATGCGTAAATATTTTAAATTATTAAAGCATAATTTTTCTGCTGATACTTTGGTGCAAGTTTTTAATCCATTTTTACAGTTTTGAACCACTGAATTATATCCAGCAGAATTTTGTATTTAGTTTTTGAACTAACATTTACATCTCTGCTGAATAATATACCTAAGATGCCTTACATTATCGTAATATGATATGTGGAAGTAGATATGCCATTTAGTTGCGTTGTTGTCACATAATTTTCATTTGTATCAGCTAGTACTGACCGTTCATGTTATATTAGATGTATCGTATTCTGTTTACAATTAGAGATGCTATTTTTGCATTGTTACAAGCATCGTATGTTATACATGTGACGTTACCAGTGTGTCATTTATATGGAACCGCATTTACAGAAGAGTCATTCAATGTGATATTATAGATCAGCCATTTTATGTGTTGTTGCAGATGAGCCACTTCATGTGGCGTTGCAGATGAGCTGTTTTCTGTGACATTGCTGATGCACTATTTAATGTGTTGTAATAGATGTGCCATTTTGTCAGATGTTACAGATATTTTGTTTGTTTACAGGATTTTTCTATTCCCACTGAAGACAATTCAGCTAATGAGGTGAATGGCTGTTTGCATGATGGCAGCGTTCCATGTTCTGACTAAATTGTTGCCGAAATAAGATTGAAAAAACTTAAAACATTGATGCATTACTAACAATCACTTACACAAAAGTTCTATTGTGAAAAATGGCATGCTGATAATTAATATAGAATTATCTAAAAAGATGTGGTATGAAGTTACTGTGCTTTGATAACATTGTTCTCTTCATAATTTCCGATGTTTAATGAATGATTATATATTCCTGGTGTATGTCAGAAGATACTGCAATTTGTGCTTAATTTTGCATCCCTTTTGCAAATGCAGACACTTATTTACATTAAATACAGTTGACAATTCACTGAATATTCCCCAAACTGAGACAGCTGACCAATAGCGAATAATAATAGTTGTATTGCGATATCACCTTCTTTTATTGTTCTTGGCATACAGCTGATAGACACTAATGCCCTGTATGTAGGTACATAAGTTGTGCTATTGAAAGTGACCATCTTTAAGGTGTGTTTGTAGTGGAAACAATTTTTAACGCATTATATTAAAAACAAAATATAAGTTGGAAATGTTCGGTAATTCATTTTTAGATATCTTGCAGGTAAACTATCGTTTACCAGTTTTATAATATATCACATACACAAAATTTCATCCCGTTTTAAAATATTCAAGTTTGTGTATCAGTTTATTCAATCACAACTTGTAACTCTTCTACCTCTAAATATTTCACTTATTTATGTTGTAGTTGTTGTTATTATCATAATTAAAATATCTCTACACAGGATTTTTGTGATTATGGTTAAGGTCATGTTTTGTTTGAACGAGTTGCCGTCTTTGCCCCCTGGCTAATGGTACAGACCCTTTTAACTGGTTAACAAATTAATTCATGAAAGTTGTGTGTTCATGTAATAATTATTTGTGAACTCATAAATTATGTTAATTGAACCCGATGCTGCTCATTTCTGAATGCTGTGATCTGTATACGTTGTTTGTGAAGATGTGACAGACTTTTGCATCGTGCACGAAGAAACTTCTAAACGCAAAACTGTGCTATGTTCCTTGATTGCTGTCGGCCACCACATTAGAATACCGGCCATGTTGGCAGGCCATATATTAAAACAAAGTTAAACACCTGTTATTGACATCTGGCTCGTTTTTGTCTAAAGATACCAGTATTTTAATTGAATAGAAAATTGCTGTTGTTTGGAATTTTTACTCTGTGAATGAAGTAATTCTAACTTTATTTAATTCAGACAGTTTTGTGACTGAATCTTAATATACCTATTAAAAAGTTATGAATCTCAAATTTTCTGGATCCGAATGCTGTTTGTTGTTACCTGTTTTTAGAACTGCTCAAAGTTAATCCTTTTAAAGTGATAAATTGCTTTTTCTTTTATCTTATAATCTTTTATCCTTCACTTATATTAATGCATTACAGTTATACAATCCCAGGGAAGAACTTTCTATTATTATTATTATTATTCTCATCAGTTATTATGATCGTTGTCATCGTTATAAAATTTATGGATAATGATATTCTTAATATCCTGTCGACAGGCAAGAATGTTGACAGTGTGAAAGAAAACAATGAATCAAACATTATATATGTCACGATGGGGTCATGTATCTGGCCCATATATATATATATATATATATATATATATATATATAGTCATCGTTGTGATCATCATGATGTGATAATATAGAACTGTCTATTATTAATCATATTATGTCCACCTTCAGGAGTCAGTGAAGGTACAGTTTGACCAGAGACAGGTTCAGGTAAGGGAAACCATACAAAAGATGAAGTCTGAGTTTGACTTCAAGGTTCAAGAACGTGATATGATACACACAAAGAAGATGGAACGGCTTGACAGGCAGAAGAATGCAGGTTTTTATTTTGTTTTTATGTCAGCCAATTAATACCTACTCTGGTGATTTATACAGTGTGTGTTTGTGTATGTGTGTTCATTCATAAATAATTGGATGTATATAATTTCTTCAGACTTTATTAGCTGATATGAACTTGTTATCCTTCTATGACAAAAATTTTAACCCAAAGTAACATAGCTAATTCATTTATTTAATTATACGGTCTCTTCATCTGGGATGTAATCCTCATATCGCCACATAATAATGCACAATGCAATATTTATAATATTGATTTCTTGACAGAGAAAGACAAAGCACTGAGCCAGCTACGAGTTCAAATAATGGAGAATAAAATGGAATCTTCCCAACACCTTGAAGAGGTCCACACCAAATACAATGAGGAAATCAATTTCCTAAAGGCTGAGGTTGAATCTGGCAAAGTACGTCTTCAGGAAGCTGACGAACAACATCGAGTGGAGAAGGAGGCATTAATGAAACATGGCGAAGCCGACACCAGTGAACTGAAGGAACAGAATGTGAAACTTCAGCAAGAAAAGGCTAATTTGGAACAACAGTTATCTGAACTTTCATCCCAGTGTGAGGAATTAAAGGCTCACCTAGAGGCAGAACGGGGAAAGCTGCAAGAAATGCTGAATGAAGGAGATAAGTTGGCAAAGCTGATGGAAGAGAAGAATAGATTTGAGAGTGAAATAGAAAGGAAAGATAAACATCAACTTGAACTGGAACAGACCATAGAAGGCTTGCAACAAGAGAAGGCTAGTCTTCAGCAACAGGTTGAAGAGAGTGAGAAGACAAGGACTGTCATGAAGAGCTTGGAATTGGAGAAAGAAGAACTGCAGAGAGATCTGGATGAGTCGAGAAGAGCTGTCGAGAAATTAAATGGGGAGGTGGAACATCTGCAGCTGGATTTCAGTGAGGAGGTGACTCGAAAGGAGCAAGAAAAACTACAGACGTCATCTTTGGCTGATGAGCACACTACAGCACTGAAGAAGAAAGAGCAGCAGGTAAAAGAATTGGAAGCCCGACTCATCCAGCTGAAAGAGAAGGCGCAGGCCAAGATCCAAGAGCTGCGACGTGAAGCCAAGGAAAAGGACGAGGCTCTGCAGAAGGTCAGGCAATATGCAAAGGAAGAGGTGACTCGTACGATGGCTGAGATCACTGAGGCACATGCACAGGAAGTTGAGGCACTCAGACAAGAAATGCAGGGCTTGAAGAAAGCACATGTCGATGAACTGCAGGAATGTCAGAAACACATCAAGGAGATGTCTGCCAATGATACAGAGCTTCAGGCTAATCTGAAGATGCTCACCGAAAAGCTGAACTCCACTGAAGCAGAGCTGAACCAGAACATTACGCAATTCCATCAAACGGTAGAGAATTATCAAAAGGAACTTGAATCACTGAAGTCAAATCATTTGGCTGAGTTGGAGAGTTGGAAACTGAAGGTAACAGAAATGGCGGATCAGTATAGACGAGAACGAGATGAAGTGGACACAAAGTTAAAAGAAGATATGGTTCTGTTAAAAGGTGAAATAGAAGCAAAAGGGGTGAAATTGGAGCAGTCTGAAGTGGAATTGGCCAAGGTGAAGGAGGAGAAGAAACAGATGGAGAAGATTTGGGAAGAGAAACTTCAAGAATTGGAAAAGAAATATAGAAATAAATTGAAGGAACTGCAAAGGAAACATGATGGCCAAATTAGCGAACTGTTAAATAACTCAAGTGAGGAGTGCAATGAGAAGGAAAACCTGCATGCAGAACTTATCCAGATCAGGACTAAATATGATGAGAAATCCACCGAGCTCAGTCAGCTTCAGGCAGCCTTAGATGGCACGATCAAGTTGGTCGAGTCTGGTCAGTCAATGGTGCTAGAACTCAAAACACTCAATGAAAAGTTGACAGGTGAACTCCTCGATTTGAAATCTGAATTGGAACAGCTAAAGATGCATGCTGGAGAATTGGAAGCGACCGTTATAGACAAGGATAAAGAATTAGCTGATTTGATGAAGAGATTTCAGGATGCTGAGAACGAGCTGGCTCAGCTCAAGACAAAAGACAATGAAGAGCTACAGGATAAGGTAGTGAATCAAGAAAACCAGCAGCAGGGAGATGATAAAGATCGGGCCATATCGGAATTGAAGGAGAAGTTGTCGTCACTGGAGAAGAAAGTGAATTTGACACAGAAACACAGCGTAGAATTAGAAGAAGAGAAATCTGAACTGTTAGTTGAGAGGGAGAAATACGTAGAGGAAAAGAATTATTTGTTGAAGGAAAAGAGTGACCTTGAAAATAATTATAAAGAACAAATAGAAAAGGTTAGTTTAGCGATAAATATTCAGTTTTACAAATCAAAAACTTTTAACATGATGTACTCTCATTGTCTTCTCGACTTTGTAGTGTATGTTATTCAGGCTTGCATCATAGGTGTTGTAGATAGAAAATAGAGCTGTTTAATTTACAAATATTTATGGCCACTGTTGGTGTACATGTTATTATTTGTATCATTTTAAATGGATTTATAAATATTATTTGGTTAAAGAAGTGTTATTAGAAATATTACTATATAAAGGATTAGTATGAAAGTTTAGGAATTTTTTATGAAATATTTTAATTCTGTTTGTTTTTAAATTTAATATATTATTAGTTTTTTTATTAGTTTGTTACTGAATCGTTATTAAGGGAGAAATATTTCTAAGATGATTGACATTTAGAGTAGATAAAAGTATAATCATCACTTATGTTTGTTTTGTTAATAATTAAATCCAGGTGATCACTAAATTATATATTTTTTAGCACAGTATGTGTGTGTGTGTGTGTGTGTGTGTGCGAAATATATATTTCAGATTGGCGGGATTAAAAACTAGTTTGATCATTCATTATTGTGTAATTAGCTTATGTGCCTACGATTGCATCAATAGAATCACTTATAACAGATATCCAGTAGTTATAGTACTCTTAACTTTAGTTAGATCCTAACCCTTATCCTGGGTGACTATGGATACATGATATAATTTTTGCTTGTTTTAGGTGCAAATCCCACTTCTGTAATTCAGTTATCTTGGCACAACAATATTTGTTGAAGTTCTTCTAAGATGATGGCATTATTGATTTAAACAGCTTACATCACTTTCAGTTCTAATTCTTTTCACAGTTGCGTCGCGATTTTGAGGCACAGCTGTCAGCACAAGATTCCACTGTCCAAGAATCGCTACAGCAGACAGACAGCCAAAAGGACAAGTTAAAAATACTAGCCGTCCGATTAAAGAGAGAGAAAGAAGAACTGGCGAACAACATCGCCAAACTGGAGACCGAGAACCAGGAGCTGAAGAGACGTCTGAGCAAGATCTCCGATGACCTTGAAAATCTGAGGACAGAGAAGGAGACTGACATCAGAATGATGACCATGGAACATCACAAGGAATTCAGCACACTGAAGGTTTGTCAAATGTTTATTATTGTGTAGGCTGTAGAATGTGTGTGCAAGTTGTGGTAGAGTATTAGTATTTGAGGTGGATGTGGTATGAAGTTAATTTAAGGCAATGTGATGTGGAGTATCTCTATTTCTTTCTCTCTCTCTCTCTCTGTGTGTGTGTCTGTGTGTGTGTTTCCCTCCCCTCTCTCTCTGCTTGTGTGTGTGTGTGTGTGTCTGTGTGTGAGTTGCTGTTGTGTTTATGCAAATGTACAGGTGAAATTTAATGAGTATGTAAGTAAGTGGTTGCCTCTGTTGTAAAAACCAGTTAGTTGTTGATATTTTGTCAACTGTGACTTAATTGTTTTCTTTTTCCAAAATACAATTATGTAACCATCAGTTATACACACTCAGCAACTAATATTGTTTTTGTTGCCATGATTACAGTCAGAATACGACGGCCGAATTGAAGAGCTGGAAGAAGATCACAAATCAAGAGTTAAACAGTTAGTGAAGGAATTCAACTTGAAAATGGCCGAGAAGGAGCAAGAATTTCAGGATACATTCAGTGATGCCATGGGTAACTATTGACCAGATTATTAGATAGTAATATGTAGTAGATGTATTGTGTTTACATAATGGCCATTTAATATAACAATCGTACACCCATTTCTATTATGACTAATGATATAAATTGTTTATTTTTGTGAGAAATAAAGAATACCCAGTTTAAATCTTTTAATATAATATGAATACTGCTGTTCATAATTTGTTAATCATAGTCTTCAGCTAGTGTAATTTCCGGGAGTGATTGTTTAAACGTATAAAGGCATGTTTCTACTAGCCACTAAAACATGTTTATACGTGTGGACGTTTTATTTCACAAATGAGTATAATATCTGTTTTTCACAGAGAAAAGCAAATCGGATGAAGACAAATTATTTTATGAACATCGTAAAGAGATGGAAGAGTTACATAAATCATTGTATGAGAAGGATGGAAAAATGGAAGAACTCATAGAGAGCTACGAGATGCAGATAGAGGTTTGTTACCCTAAGTGTTTTATCAACTAGAGATGGCAAATAATGTTGTACTGTATGCTGACAAGAGTTGTAAATTACTTTTTACCACATTAACACTTACACAGTGTTACCAGTATACTGGAACCAAACTGATCCAGAACTTTGGTCCCATATATATATATATATATATATATATATATATCTGATATGCACACTGGCTGTGGCACCCCACGCGAGCATTTAACCAATTAAAATGGTCTGGATAACATGGGCTCTGCCCACAACACTGTGACTTGACCACATAGCATACCTGTAATCTATATAGAGATTTAGCTATTTAGGGATTTGCCCCCGTTCAATGTTTAGAACGGGCTGCTCGAAGGATTTTCACCACGTTTAGGACCAGAAACTTTGTATTTTAACTCCACTTCCCATTGTCTGAATTACTGACTTGCCTAGTCTGGTGTCAGTTATTGGTGGCATTTCTACTTCTAGCTACCCATCACCGAAATATAATCCGCAGTACTCCCATCACCTCATCTGACCATGTGTTTACGTTATGGCCGAGTAAAAACACGAACACACAAAAGAATGACAGACAGTCCATGTGGTGTTTAATTGTGAAGTTCTCTTCACATTGGCCATCATTTATCTACAACAGTGCCACAGTACCATCCAGATACTTAACACGTTTAATTAAGTCTGTATTATGGCCAGAACTGGGTTTGATCTTATTGTGATTTGTAATTATCTGTGTGTTGGCAGAGAGACAAAGATAACCATGCCGCTGAAATTGAGACACTTGAAGACAGGATAAGACAGCTGCACACTAAGCTGACTGAAGCAGAGATAGAGTATCAGCAACACTTAGAACAGTTAAAACAAGCTTCTCAGGTATTGTATTGTTTAATATTGATAACGGTCAAATCTTGATTGAATGGGGAAGAAAGAGAGGAGAGGGTTTCAAATGGTGGCTAAAACAGTTCGGAGAAACACATACAAATAACAAGTTAAAGGAAATAAAATGAAAGAAGGTCAAAACGAGTCACAGGAAATAAAATGAAAGGTCAAAACAAGTCATAGGGAATAAAATGAAAGAAGGTCAAAACAGGTCACAGGAAATAAAATGAAAGAAGGTCAAGACAAGTCACAGGAAATAAAATGAAAGAAGGTCAAAACAAGTCATAGGGAATAAAATGAAAGAAGGTCAAGACAAGTCACAGGAAATAAAATGAAAGAAGGTCAAGACAAGTCACAGGAAATAAAATGAAAGAAGGTCAAAAAAGAGGGAATAAAATGAAAGAAGGTCAAGACAAGTCACAGGAAATAAAATGAAAGAAGGTCAAAAGTCATGGGAATGAAAGAAGGTCAAAACAGGTCACAGGAAATTGAAAGAAGGTCAAAACAATGAAAGAAAATCAAATCACAGGGGAAAAATGAAAGAAGGTTAAAACAAGTTTGGGGAAATAAAGTTATAACATTTTGTTTTACTTTAGTGGAAAGGGGTAAAAGTTATGGGTGTGTGTATTTACTTTGTATTTAATGGCTTGTATCAGTGTCTCGGCCTGTGCCGCAAATTTGCCAACAGTCTTATGGTTTAGAAAATAATTGATACAGAGATTGTGGGGATGTTTTTTTTATAACTGCACTTAGCATAAGTAAGACTGGAATGCCATACGCCATCTGTCTGGATAGTGATGTTTATCATCTGGTGCTCACATTGACACATTTTACTAAATCTCCAGATTGGGACAATAATTAATATCAGTGAAGAAGATTATTTCATCTTTCAGGATTTTTTGTTTGTTCATGGTTCAATACTTTTATAGGCTCATGATTTGGCCTATCTGAAGGAGCCACCACTTACACACACACACACACACACACACACACACACACACACACACACACACACACTTGCATTCACCCATATACATGCACTCATCCATGCAAACACACACACACATTGGGAAATGTTAGTATGGCATCTCAGCATAAGGGGTTTATAAGATTATGGTTTATAGAGGTTTCTGAATATTATTAATATATGTTAAATGATGTTATAACCATTAGAAGAGGTACATTATACTGACATAAACATAAAACACTTCAATATCTGGGGAAACAATCACTCCATAAACCAAGGATCGAACCAATCACACTTAAAAGTGTGTATATGTGTGTGTGTATGTGTGTGTGTGTGTTTTTATTAATATATATGATGTTTGATTTGTCTTAGATTTCTTTACAAATAATAAGTTCACTAAGAATTGTTCCGTAGCTTTTTATTCTCTGTTTGTTTGAAATTTGTCTTTACATATCTTAATTAGGCCAGAATGCAGTATAATATTACTGTCTGTTTGTCCCTTACCAAGAAATTCTTTACAGCATATAGAATATATATCACTCTGATTAAAATGATAGGAGTAACCAGGTTGAGTAAACAGGTTTTCTATTTTGTTTCTATAGGAATCATCATTTGAGTCTGATAAACTGGTAAGTATCCTTGGATTGTTCAATGATAAAACTAAAATCTTTGATACTTTGCTTCTGATATGAAGAAATAGATCAAATGTTTAAAGGATATCTAACTGTGGTTGATCTTTCTGGACTGAAATACAGTTTGTGTGTGTGTGTGTGTGGTACTTTGTTATGCATTTTACTTTATTCTAGAACCAGTTAGCATCCCCACCAGATGGATCTAGTGACAGTAATTATCTAAAAGATCAAGTGATAGAACTGACAAAACAAGTAGAGCAAATGAAAATGAAACACAGGTGTGCTGCTATGGTTACCATATTTATTTCTCATAATTTTTGTTCCCCGAATAAAATTCTCTAAACAAATATTTTCTGGCTTCTTTCAAAGAGAGGAAATGTTTTGATTTATGTGGTTTGGGATTGAATGGTGAAGCCTCCATTTTCTTTTGCAGTCGAGAAATTTTAGAATTAGAGAGCAGATTGGAGAATGGTGCAGGAGTCATCTCTGGTGCTAATAATCCTGTAGAGCAACCACAAGTGCATGCCTTAGAGGTCAGTATGTCATTCGGGCCTGATAAATCATCTGTTAATGTTCCAATAATTCATGAGTACTGTAGTTGTTTTATCTTCCACATGACCCCTTTTTTTACTATAGTCCATAAGTACTCCCCCCTTGAAAATGTAATGATTATTACCTGTTTCAAAGTTGCTGTTTTTCTATATAAAAAAGACTTGGCATAACCATTGCCAGTAGTCAGTTTGACAGTCTGGGTGGGTGGGTGGGTGCTTGGGTGAGTGAGTGAGTTGAGTTGAGTTGAGTTGAGTCAGTGAGTCAGTGAGTGCACTGGTCCCATCTGATGCCTGTTGCAAAGATGCTATTCCCTAGAGAAATCAACTAAGACAAAAGCCTTTTGTTGAAGGATGATCTGGAGAACACGATGGAATTAAACCCTTGAAGCTCATTGGTCGTGGAAATTGACATCTGATGATGTAATGTTTCTGGTTTATTTGTGGTTTAGGTACACAATATGGATCTCCAGGCTCAGGTACTACAACAAAGTGCTGAGATTGCTCAGTTAAAGATAAAAGATAGAGAGCTTAGCCAACAGGTAGGATGTCATCAGTTGAGGAGTCTTATTATTTTGCTGATTCTCTCTCTCTCTCTCTCTCTATATATATATATATATATATATATATATATATATATATAATGCATTTTTTGTTATTATTTACATCACAATTTATTACTTAAATCAAGCCAGTAAATCAGAAGGCCAAAATTAACTATGGCAAGGTGTCAATTTATGAGGACAACTTCATCCATAATAAATATATTGTTTGTGTCATGGAATCAATTTAACTCAGTTATAAAAACAGAGTGCTACCAAGTGTCATCTATGACATCCCAATATTACATACAAAAGTATCCCTGTTCTTTATGCATAATGCAAGCATGACCTATATCACAGAGGTATTTTGTTCTGCGCATATTTTTATATCACAGACGTGTGGTCTTTGGTACACATGTGCACAGTTCATTATAAATATATAAAACTGCAAGGCTATCGACATATGGGGGAAACTATTGTCAGCATAACAGTATGCTGTGTAACAAATGCTATGCAAAAACTTGGCCGTGAAACCTTTTCTGGTTTATTTTATCCCATGCTGCATTAATAATATCAATATTAGGAAGCTATCTGGCTGGGATTTAGTGAAGTAAGACATTTTAAGATCTTTTTTGACGTCTCACGTTTTTCAGCTCAAGTTTGTCAGATCTCAGTCACAGAGTCCTGATATAAAAAGTCATAATCATAATGGGAACTATGGTCATGTTCTTCCTGGCAGTGGAGCATTATCAGAAATAACAGAGTTAGAAGTAAGCAAAATTATGTTTCTATCCATACCATTGTGTGTGTGTGTGTGTGTGTGTGTGTAACTAGAATTTCTTATTTTTGCTAATTTTCAGACGTTTTGTTGGAAAACATTTCTTTATTTTTAACTAAAGATACTATTACCGGTAATAATAAAAAGGTTCAGCAATGATTTTAGAAGAAATGCAGCTATATACTTTATAAAATGAAAATGTCCAGTACATTATTTAATGATTTAATTTAATATACAGGGAAACAAGGCTACATTTTGTAGGATGTTGTTTAGGTTGAGTACGATGTGTGTTGTTTGGAAATGATGTTTGCAATGTTTTTGTATTCCACAGTATCTGCGTAATATACTCTTTGAATATATGCAAGGCAAGGAGACTAAGGTTAGTAATAATTATTTACTCCTCACCAAATCTATAACTTGGGCATGTACTGAACAGAATATGGCATATATAATACAATGGTGTTGTTTTAACGTACAGAATATGACACATTTATTACAATAGCATTGTTTCACATATGGCACCATCCACTGATCGGATTATGTGTTAAGATTGAAATAAATACCGAGACAGTTAATTGTTTGGTTGTGGTTCAGAAAATATGAAATATTCTATGCACTTAAAGGGGTAGTCCACCTTCATTTCAAATTTTGAGATCTAATACAGCTATACTCACAAATATCATAAATAATGTCAAAATGTGTAAATGATTACCCACATATTAAATAATCCAGTTCAAAGTGCTGATTTTTTTCGGCCAATTTTAAGCTAGACATATACCGGAAGTTCCTAACGGGTGACGTCACTTCAACGTATCCGGTTGACCTGAAGTCTGTAGAGCCCTGTACTAAAGCATGTAAACAAGTGTGAGCAAAGAATTATTCCAGAACTAAATGGCATTATCTTGTTAAAATTACGTCATGAATGACATACAGCCATATCAGTTTGAGCCAGAAGGAAGCTGACAACAGGAAGATGATTCAAAGTGGCTCAGAAATTAACGCTCAAGAGAAACTGTAATCCGCATCAGTCTAAGGAGCGCCAATGTGACCTGAGAGCATTTCCGTTTTCTCCTTTCCGCCTTCAAATCTGTTGTCAAAATGCCCAAAGTGATCTTATTGTCAGTTTTCAAGCCATATTTAGTTAACTGTTTGATGCTTTTATTTCTATCCATTATATTTTTGTGTGTTATATATTCTTTATATAATTTGAAGATCTAATAGTAGTAATAATGACAAAGAGATTATCAATGCAGGAATAGTTCACGGTAATAAATGGTGAAGTTATGCATTATTATATAGTCAAGAATATAAATTTATACAGATTCAGTTTATCAATTGAATTAACCTAAAAATAAAGTTATTATAATATGAAACGCCCAACACTGTATTTACTATGTGTTTTCCCATGCAGTTTAATAATAATAATAATATCCAAAAACTTGGACAATTAGTTTTAACTTAACCTTAATGGTGATAGTAAATTATCTCTTTATAGTAAATAATAATAATAATATGTGACATTTATATAGCGCCATATTTAGCTAGAAGCTGCTCTAAGGCAGTTTATAATATTATTATCCATGACTCTGACCTGTTTTGACCCAGCATATATCTAAACTCCCAAGGGGGCATACAACACATGCTGCCATTATAGGCGCAAAGTGGTACTCAAACACATAGCCATCATGTCCCGTCAGGTACTCAATTTTAATGGATGAGTGAACCAGTCGCCACATGACAGCATTGCAGCTCACGGAGCCTCGAACCCCCAACCTTTTGGCTACGAGTTCTATGCTCTAACTAACTGCGCTGTCATGGCTCTTTCTTTCAAGCTTTAGCACCATTTAATGGTTTAGACGGGGAAACAAAAAGCAATATTTGGTTTTATCTGAACTGTTTGTTCTGGATGGATAATTAATATAATTTATTTGTTTTGATTCAGTTTAAGTTATAAAAGTTCAATCGAGAATAATTTGTTTACATGATTTTTTGTACAGCATGATGATATCTCATTATTACAGACTTTGGCAAAGGTCATATGTACTGTGGTTAAATTCTCTGAAGAACAAACACGTAAAGTCTTGGAGAAAGAGGAAGCACGAGCTACTGTAAGTTTTATTTTATTGCGTGTAGTCGAATTATTCATTTCTTTTATGTTTCTGTGATGATGATAAATTATGTCATTTTGGATAAGAAGAAAACATAAATCTGTGATGTTGTTATTTTATTGTTATATTTTAATTATAACATGTTATAGCCAGGATTGCATGGTTTTATAATCTTTATTAGATAGATTTCTCTAAGGATATTTTATCAGTATTTTTTGGCATAATGCAAGAAATATCCTGTACATTAAGTCTTTGATGGTTTGCATGCATATGTATAGATTTATATATGGTAATATATATATATATATATATATATATATATATATATATACAATTGATACTAACATCTTTAATATAATATATTACTTACATCCCCTCTGTCCGCTATTTCTCTCTACCTTACAAGGCTTGGGAAGTAAGTGATTCCCAGTTTTGTGTGTCTTACTATCTCTATATGCTGAGCAGTATTAATGTCTCTCTCTGTGGAAAGCTTTTACTCGCTTCTCACTGAAAACCTTAGTTAGCAGAGAGCACATCGTGTTCAGCATTGTTCTCTCATTCATTAGCCTAGATGAGCTGTGGTTTTGGTAGTAACTGAGCCACAAACAGTCTGTAAAGTAATAGTAATATGCACCTAGCTGCATTTGTTAAACTTATTTATGCATCTGTCTTATACATACACTCATGCAAATACAGTCTTACACAAACACCCATATACATATACATTATGGTTAATCTGTATAATCAGGTAATATGGGGGCTTACTATGAAATAAATATTTCTGTGTCATTTCCACATTCACAATAAATTAACAGTTTTTGTGTAAGTCAGTTATAGCAAAATTGCATGGTCAGACTCGGCTTAGCTACACTTTAATGTGTGTATATACAGCGTGGCCAAAAAGTCTCTTTACCATATAAACTTTACCGAATTTCTAACTGATAAAGTGACTTATGGGCCACCCTATATATATATATATATATATATATTACTTACTGTTTGTGGCATCTCCCTAATGACTTACTGTTGTTTTGTGATCTCTGACGTACCATTATACTCCATGATACTATTAGTAATATTGTTATCCTTCATCCTGCTTGCAGACAGCCAAACAGTAGTGTCAGTGACTGGTGAGTGAGTGATATATTGAGTGGAGTTGAGTTGTAGTTAAGGTTTAGAGTTCACCTCACTGTTGGCTGACTGGCTGCTCTGTTCGTTAGGGGTTTAGTCTGTGTTCGTGGACCGCTGTTTTGGGGGTGTTTTCCCTACTTCTTTAAATACCATCACTGGCCAATTAATGTGAGGCCGGCTGCCACCCATCCGTAAAATCTCAATTGGAATTGACGCATTTCAGGGTTTCATGCCAAAATGGCTGGCGAGCTCGATCAGCGCCGCAGGTCAACCATCAGCTACTACCATTCGTTGCCATGACAGCTGCCAACAGGCTGGCCAGTGTCGTTATCCGAAATCAAAAAGTCTTAAGTTGTCACGCCAGAGAAAGTGGAAAGCTTTGTCGCACACAAAATCTTTGCGTTCACCCCCTAATGCTAATCAGGTGCCAGATGTGCCGTCCAGTCCCGCTTTTGTCTAGATAAGTTCATTCGTTGTCATGGTGATGTGCTCTGTGGTCATGTCCTTGGTGATGGAGTTGGTAAGGAAGTTTCTTCCGGTGGTTTTTCTTCTCTATTACTATTAGTTTATTCTCTTCCCCTTTTGTTGTTTGTATTGGTTTTTACATGCACACACACACACACAAACACACACACACACACATCCTGAAAATTGTTTTGTTACTGGTTTAGCGAAATCAATGTGATTTTGTTCAGATTGTGTCATTAACTGCTGAATTACGGTTCTGTTTGTTTGTTCTATATTTGGTGGTCTACCTTGTATTTCATTATCATAGCTAATTAACCTTATTCATAACTGCGGGTCTTTATGGCATTTCATCATCCTTCTAAGGTCATAGATACATTACTTCTAGCTAATCGTTTTCTTGGTGTCTTATTTAACTGCTTAGATGTGTATGGAATTTAAGAATGTGTGTGTGTGTGTTTGTATATGTGTGTGTGTGTTGTTTTTAATACATACATGCATTTATAGTTTTTGCTCTTTATTTTCTCATATTACTTACTGTTTACCCCCTTTTTTTTTATCTAACAGCAGGTCTTTTATTTTGCTTTTCCATTTCTTTATAACTTGAGTACTTTGTTATTGTTTTTGTTAATGTTTTTACATCTTGCATCACTGTTCTTCATCACTAAACACAGCACTTACTAATAATATATTAATGTCACAACTGTCATGTTCGTTACAGCTCTTACTGTTGTAACACCCAGTTAATCTCTTACTGTTGTAACACCCAGTTTGTATGATCAAATGTTGATGGTACGTGTTATGTTGCTGTAGAGAGCATGTTTAAAATAGTAATTACCAAGAGTTTGGCATGTTTTAAGGCCAGAGCTCTTATGAGCTACTGGCAAAAGGTCATTCCGTTATAAACTTGTAGAAATAAAAATTGAGGCATAAAGCGGCTTTTCTCTTTTTAGTCCTACAATGAATTGTTCGGGTGTTATATTATGTTCATGATTCAAGATTTTTTGTCAGTGACTTTTCTCACACACACAAAACTACTATTTATACATTGACTGTACTGAACTACGCCAGAAAATACCAAAGCAAAAGTATTTGTACTTACTTGAATAACAGTTTACTTCAGTTGCCAGGGATTTGGTACACTAGTGTGCTTTATAATTTTATATATATATATATACTATGTTTATTTTGGTGATACTATCAGGCTAGTATTATATATATATATATATATTGTTTATTTTAGTGATACTAGCCTGATATTATTAACTGCATACTTTTTCCACATACATGCTATATTTATTATACATACTGCACTGTTGCCTATTGTAGTTACAGTTTTGGTGTCATAACATCGCATTAACAGTAGTGATTCTGTATTATATCTATTTATTAACTCTATCTTGCTATTAACTATTAATCATATAAAAGCTTCCAACTGATTGACATAGAGGCATTGAAGAACTTATTAACAGTCCACTTTGCTATCACACATATGGGCTGTATCACCTATAGCTTGTTAACTGATCTTGTTTTTTGTATCTGTTATTACAGGCGTGGCTTGGTGGAATGGCTACATGAGATGTGTCGGGTGATCTCATTGGTTCATCATCATTGATATGTGCGAGATCAGCAATGGCACAAATGGTTGCATATCTTGGATCAGCGGCAATGAGACGGCATTAAAAATGGCTGAATTTTCACCAACACGTATTACATGTACTTACCTTTTAACTCGGTCATTTGTCCTTCCTTTTATTCTTGTGTAATGTGAACAAGATGCTTAGAAAACAGTTCGAACATGTGCAGCATGGTGTATGCACAAACACATAAGGATATTCCGACAGACGTACAAGAACACACACACACACCCATGTATGTGTTTATAAATAATGTGTATGTGTTTTCACCAAAATGTAAATAAATAGTGAAAAGAGTAGCCAAGTAATAAATACTACATGATAATAATTCATCGTAGGACTGAAATAGGACTTTTCAGCCTGAGACTTAAAATTCTCTGTCCTGATAAAATACAACTGTTCTCTTTTATTCATAGCTTGTATGTGTGTGCAAGTGTGTGTGCATATTTCTGTCTGTCTAATTTTGTATCATTAAATTAAAATATACTGTTATGTGATAACCAGAGAGCTAACCCAAGTTGTATATAATATACTTGGCAACATCCAGTTGCCTTCATGATGCTTTAAACTGTTGTCAATATTGTTGTGTATTTTCATAAATCTGACCATTTGAAAATCTGAAATGAAAATGCAATTGTGTTTAATACATTAAGTGTTGTCCAGTTATAGCAAGAAATGTCTTAAGGTATTCTTTGTGCTGCAGTGATGTTTTTATTGTAGAAATTATTCGACAAGAGATAAGTTGCATCATTTGTTTTGGGTTAGATAGGTCTGTTATGTTATTGTTCTATATAGTTCGTTACCGCTGACCTCGGATTACTCAGATGAACAGACTATGGGCACATTGTCCATTTTACATTCCTCATCAATATAACATCAAACATTATGTATGAAATTGGGTAGTAGCTCGGCTTCTCTGTATTAGCAATGTTTGCTTCTGTCAGTTTGCCATTTTCATCTGGTCACCGGTTAAATGCTTCAGATTATCAATTTATTGTGTACATATGTATATTGCAAGCTTGATATTGAACTATTTGGGCTACAGAGTGCTACTAGTTTTAAATGACTGGCTAATAGACAGCATATTGTTAATGTGTTATTAATTTATTGTAAAAACACTGTTTGGATGTAGATCGGTGTATATTACGATAATGCATTATTAAACATTAACGTGAAGTTATTTCCCACTATGGGTAGACCTGAGTTTATGATTTTAGGCTTGCTGTCTATATTATCATTACATTCAAAGTGATCAGCATGGTCTTCATTAGAACTACTAGTCAATTTGAAGGCTAATTATTCTATTCCTGGCTGCTGTAATGTTGATGTGATTGTTAATATTTCACGAGAAGATTTGCATTCATAATTCAACCATAATCATTCATTAACGTCATACAATTTATTAGGGTCATTGGAACCATATTATACACCCCACCTGTACATATTACTGTTAGTTAAGGTAACCAGCCCTATATATATATATATATATATATATATATGCTCATTGATCTAATATTTAAGGTAAAGTGGACTGCTCGTCTGAACAATAAGTTTAAGTCTGCCTCTGACTGGTCTAATTCTGCTGTTGTGATGAGGCAATAAAAGGGGAAGGGGTTATTTACAGCATTATATAACACTTCTAAGTTTGCTTTATGTATAGAATGGCTGGCCTATTTGTACAGTGTTCATTTGTACCAGATTTTGTGTCCAACTGGAGTTCTTCGTGGCACTATGCTATGCAGCTGGGACCAACACATCGCGGCATGTCCTCGGTATCTTCTTCACGACTATGAATGGTTCTTTCTCCCAAGGAACTGAGAAGGCATCCATAGTGAAGCCTCCTGCTCAGCACTAGCAGATTTGAACCAGAAAGAGGGACACCTTTACCTTTTTTACCTTATCGTGTAAAGGCATAAGAACAATTGAAGCAAATTACTCCGCTGTGCGAGAACACTTGCACATAAATAACGGGCTTGGTAGTGCAGTGATAATTGATGCTGCTGTAAATCTTTGATTCAGTTGATGTTCATATTTTGTATTTTACTCACTTTATTTACATTTAAAAATGCAGTCAGTTGTTAATTATTTCATTAATATTTATCGAAATGAAATATTTAATATGTTCAGTGCATGTTATTAGGTGAAACATGAAAATGCAAATCGAGCATTCTTAAAATGTGATAACACCATAAGATGAAGCACTATATTGAATTGTTTTGAAATTATAATTGACTATGAATGTGTTCATTGGTGATTATTAATAAAAACCGATGTTAATACATTATATCATAAACTGTGCAGTTAACGAATTAAAATTTCCTGCTATGCGGATACACACCGTAAATGCATCCATTGCCATGTTTAAGCATGAAATCAAAAATGAAAGAGAACACATTTGTAGGTACTGAATGTATGTGGTAGATTCTTGTGGTGCTTCAGAATTATTTTTAGATGGTCACGTGAGCCAGGGATACACGGTCATGATGCTTACAGCAACTAGTACAGACATTATACAAGGATATAAAACAGGGAATGCGGCATGGTGTCAGAACCAACCGATTCATTAATTTTAGTTTACTCAACTAAATAGCAGTTTTCCATAATCTACATTTTACTTACCAGTAGATTCAAAATAAAATAGGAATAATGAGAAACAACTTATCACTTAAGTTCATCCATTAGTGGATATACTTTACGAAATGGAACTTGATAATGCAAATAATGCTCAAATAACTATGTTTATTTCACCATAAATATTTTAATTATCTTACAACTGCATTTTAAATATATGTACAAAGATATATTTAACAGCAAATAACAATATATAATATTTTAGCTGAAAATGAAATGAACAGTGCATTAAAAAAATTGCAGAAAGATTTTCAGGAAGATATCCCAGTACAACTACTCCAATAATATTTCAGGAATTTTGTTTCTCTGTTTATTTGTGTATGCTAAATATTTCTGATGTTGTAATGTAAGTGATATGTGCTAATAACATGCACATTTCAATGTATAATATGGTCACAGATATACAAGAACAATATAATTACCTATATATAACCATAAAGACAAGAGCTTGCAGTCACCAAGTGCACCCAACGTCTCCAATTGGAAAAAGTTCAAATTCTTGTAAATAAAAATGCTGCATTTGAACTGTACTTAGTGATCAGATAGAAAAATATATATACATCTGCATTTGACATTTTGTACAGCACAGTGAAGCCTTTGAACTGAACCAGATTGTCTGTTACCAGGCTTAATTTTGCTTCGAAGGATTCCACGAAATAGCCCATTCATACTACTATGCATCTTGTTAAATTATTATGAAAAAGGTATACCAGCTAGTCTTAGCATGCATTCAAAGGCAAGTTGAATTTGTACTGGCCAATACTTGTAGAAAAAATACTTGAAACTTTTATGAAACGACTTATTTGACTCATTCCCGACTTCTATACCTTTGAAAATAATATGTATTATACTGCCCCATTTTAAATTTACATAAATGTGCATGATGTATATATTTTTCATAAATTAACTACAATGTATATAGCATAACACCGTTTACTAGGTTATATTTATTTACTTACAAACTGGCACACAGCATGCTTCCTCAAACACAGGTTAGACTGAAGGCCAAAAATTTGTAATTTAATTTTGATAACAGAATTGCACATTTTCCTCCCACAATACTGTACGCAGTATAAGGAAAAGTGACCGGCTTACCACGTGGCTGTAATTCGTTCTCATTGTGTCTGCCTCAGGAATTGTGCCACCATTGTTTGTGCAATTCTTGTGGCAGGAACAACAAGAAGGGGGTCTCTTCTCCGAGACACAACATGTTCGAGCAGGCTTTCACCTAGTAATCTGGTTAATACAAGTAACATTTTTAAGGATTAATGAAGTTGGGGAGACTTGAAATGATGACGGATGCATAAAATGATAACTTGAGAAACGTCCATTGATAACTAAATGTTTGTCGTCGAAACGTGTTTTCGGGATATTTCTAATGGGAAATTTGAAAACGAGTTTCTGAAACGTTTTGTTTTTAAGAAAGCCTATTTTTGAGTTTAATCAAATCAGCGTTATGATCACCAGTTTTAAAAACCTGCCAACCCTCAGTGATGCCATAAATATGAGGAGCTTAAATGCGAGACAACCAGAATTTCACGGTAGTCTATTTATAGCCGTCAGTCACTTCCTTACAGACATACAACTCTCTATTCTTGGAAACAATTAAAGACATGACAACACAACATTTAACAATGAATATTTTAAATATATTTCTAACTAAAACAATACAATCTAAAGTGGGCGGCAGTATCAAGTCAATATTTCCAGTCTTTTTGAATAAACTATGAAACACATAATGAGTACTTATTACCATACTAAGTTATACAATACTGAACATCAAAATGTTTTATAAGCATTTTTTTTTAAATCGAATGATTCCCAAATCACATCATACATGATATTATATTGCTGTGGTTAGATAAAAGTCTAAATAAATAGCATGAAACAATACATTTCAGCTGATATCTCACTCAAATTGGTTCTCCCATTATGCAAACAAAGCAAAAACAGTAAGTCTTCATATTACAATTCTAATTTTTCACAGTACGCTGTCAGTCAAAGTTAATAACAAGATGCCAGTACATATTCAAAACATAGTGTCTGACAAATGACTGGTTGGGCATTTACTTATAAGAAAGTGGAATGCTACACCCGGAGAAAGTGTACACTTTCTAATTATGTAATATAAACAATAAGCTCGTCTATCAAGCTCTAATCCCAATAAATACTCAAATATAATGATGACAAAATAATATAACATTAAATGTTGATTAGTCCTCATGATAATACTCTGGAATGATTTCCGAACACATCCTGCTAAACTGCTATAATGATCCTTCCTATTAAACTATGATGATCAAGTGATACACAAATTCAGGAGAAGCAAAAGCTTGATTTTGTATAATTTGGAAACCTTACCAAAAATCCTCCTATGTTTTTTTCTACTTCTGAATTAGAAATAGTAACATTCAAACTCTGAGAAATGATATGATAAAGACGTAGTAGTGTTTATCTTTTCCAATTATGTACTATAAACAAAAGGGTTCATCTATCGAGCCCAAATCCCAATAAATATCAAACAGTGACAAAAATGTTTAATATCAAAGCAAAACTGACTGTTGGGGTGATGTTTTGGATTTAACATTATGACGCATCGGTTCGTAACAAGACATGACTAGAATTTTAATTAATCCCTAAGTCTGAGATGCTCCTCTTCTGGTAGTGTCTGTCTTGCATAGTCCGGCGTGGTGACAATATAACCAACAGTCAGCCCTAATCCAAGCAACATCAAACCAAGACAGTTGGTTAGGATGCCTTCAGGATTCTTCTCTTGATAATCTGTACTGTTGTTGTCATAAAGAAAACATGTGTATTACAAAACTGTAGACAATTAAATGTAAATATAACAATTACAAAATAATGAAACATGAAATGTCGATTTATCCATTTGATAACACTCCAGAATGATTCCTCGACATATCCTGCTAAACTGGTATAATGATCCTTCCTATTAAATTATGATGGTCATGTTATACACAAATTTAGGAGAAACAACATACTGAAATCTTTACAAAGCTTGATTCTGTATAATTTGGAAAACTTCCCCCAAATATTTATTTCTGAATTAGAAATAGTATCTTCTGAAAAAAAGAAATTCACAGAAAAATAACTCCAAATATCCCCCCAACATAACTGAATAAGATCTATTTAGTAAACACAAATGTTAAAGATATGATGATAAGGGATTCATACAATGATGTAATCTGCATTAAACACACACAAAGTCATTTCACATTTTCTTTCTACACATAAAACTACATTTCTCTTTAAATCATCATACAGGTAATATATTCAATGGGAAAACTAATATGTTTTTAGTAAGGTTTTGTTATGAGCAGATAGCCACTTGAAAAATACATAACACACAGATGAATTTATCACTAGACAGTCCTCTTAGCTTCCCAACCCGCTGTGAATTACAGACAGTAATCACAGAATAGAACATCTGAGGATAAATCACGGCATTCATTCTGGAGGATGGTTTTCGTAGATACTCTACTAAATAAATTTTCAAAAATAAACCGGCTGAAATTTGGAAATCCCAAATAAACTTTTAAAAGGAACATAACACATTAACAGCCAAATTTAAAAGCAACTTCAACAAAATCAATATAAAAAAGAACCACAACAGAATCAAATTAAAATTAATTATGTCCTATAACTTACAAAACAGGTTGCACATCTACTGCGTAAAACGTCCAAAAAACTGAAGAAGTAGCAATCCTAATATACTATATTTGCATATGGTAAAAGCAAACATATCAATATTATCTGAAGGATTTTGTCCAAAATTATTAAAACCAACTAACTTCGCAAGGAATGCCTTCTCTGTTATGCCAGTCACAGCCGTGGTTAAAGCCATGGCGAAGATGGCCACACCCCAAAAGACATGAACCGGTTTGTAGCGAGACTTGATCTTCATCGACAGACCAGGAAAGAGGAATGACAGTAAGCCAACAATCCACTGGATGGAAAAAGAGAACGGAAAACATTACATGTCAGTCTAAAAATAGTTAGTACACCTGAAAACTACCAGTATGTTAAACTCGTATTTTTGTGGTCTGTGGTCAAATCTAATGTAGACAGATTCATGCCAGAATGCAGACCTAAGAACAGACTTACAGGATGTAGGTGCAATATTAGGGCTCTCTATGAATATGGTAATAATGAAATGTAAATAAATTCATGATGGAAAATTTTGCTGTTAGAACTTAGACTGACACTTTTGTGCACATGAAGACTAAATGGCCCTAGTGACCTCCACATATATAATACAGCAAAGTGAAAGATGAAATTCTTCTGATATAGCCAGGGCTGGATTTGAACCCATGTCTTAGAGGTAGATAGCCAACTACGCTACCAATTAAACCACAGGGCTGCCCTCCAAACCAAAATATTTCAGATTGTACAATAGTGAATTAGAACCATATTCCCCAAACTGAGTATTCTTTTAAGACGGGTTTTACTTCCTATAATCAAAACATTCTAGTTTGTAGATCTAACTTGTCCCAGAGATTCTAGCATAAAAATCCTACCAGTAACTGTTTATATTTAGATGGAAGTATGTTAGTTTCCCACAGTTTGTATATTTCCTATCATAACATTCACACATTTATGTTAATAAACCACAGATAAAGATCTTCAATTTCAAACCAACACATTAGAGTCAAACATATATAATCAATATTTGTTTGCATATCAGCTTATTTAGCCTGGTTCACTTGTGTCCTAGACCGGCTTATGATGCTGTCAGTGTTGTTCGGCATGATGTACTAATACAAAGGTGATAAGGCCAGTGAGTAGCGTGGTGTCGGCCTGTTGTCACGTAATAATTTATGGGTAATATAGTCAGGGTCAGACTGTCGCTGGTACCAAGACCGTCTGAGAATAGCCAGCACATGATTTATTATCTAGAGGTGTCAAATGATCTGAATCGCAATTTATCTGTTTGATGCACAGGCAGCAGACAACCTGAAGCAGTCGCTGTTACCTATTCCTTATACTAGCTGTTGTTTCTAATTTATGGCTAAATGCTAATAGGTTGATAAATCTGTGTCTGATGTTGCTGAACTACAGGGAATAAATACAAATGGCATCTGCTGAATAAAAATATTTAAATATTGTGTTTAGTTGAATATAAAATGAACTGAATTTTTGGGATGTTGCTAGAACATAGATTTGTAACAAAACAAAAAATGCCAGCAATATTTTAAATGTTAATTCTAATCAAACAATTCTCCCATCAAATGTTAAAAGATCTGATGAAAACTGACATTTCACAATCAAACATTATAAATACTGCATTTTTATTTTCATTGCATTCCAATCAAAACCAAATTGTGTATGTCCAAGAACTAACATGCATGTACAATGTTAGCATTGTCTAAATGGTTATAATAATAGCATTATTAGGTGTATTTATTGGGCTCAACAAAGAGTTGCCATCTGGAAAAGCCTCAAAAACATATTTAAATAAAATATCTTCAAAATATCATACTCCACTTAATGCATATGGGGATAATCTAGATGCAATCACATAAAAGGAAAGGTTAACCAAGCATTCAAAAAGCATTGTCTGCCTCTATGGCTTCATGAGTTAGAGTGTGGGACTTTGTTAATCATGGTCATGCTGTGCAGGAGGTCGGAGGTATGAATCCTAGCTGTGGCACTATTGCGAGTTTTTCACCCAACCAAACAAGCAGCAATATGCTGTATATTGCAAATTCTAAATTTGCTTTGAAATGGTCCTTCCGGTGAAGCAGTAATTTACAGACCACATGTGTCTCCATTATTTAAGGTAACCAGCCACGTAAAATAACTCCAATTTCAGCCGGCATTATGTCTGAATCTCATTTAATGTTTTAAATCAGAAATCAAAACATTACAAAGAAGCCATTCACACTTACTGCATTGATGTTACAGAAGAATAAGCTTCTGCATGAAAATATTTCAAATACCAGGTTGGTAATATCTTGTGAAATAAAAAATAGTTAATTGGAAGATATTGACATCCTATATGATTTCAGTGCTTCAGCTTTTAACTATCACAATACAATCAACATGAATTAAAATTCTTTTTGAGTAAAATTAGGTAAGCTTATATATATTAGAAGATTTCAGTAACTAATTATAGTAATCACAAAAATGATTCATGAAATGAAAAAAAACCCCATTTATTATTTGTTTTCTTGATAATTTAAGTAAAGACGTGTACTACATGAATCCAGCTACATTTCAATGATAGAACAGTATAAAATTAACCTAACATACTGTACAGCTGAACGGCAAATGTTACCTGCATTCCAAACAGTGTTACTGTGGTGATACCAAGCCAGCTGTGGAGTGAGTACATGTTGGGCAGAGGTTTTGATAAAAGATTGTGCGAATCAAACACAGCCTTAAGACCGACAGCTGAGAACAACAACGCCAAGACGTGAAGAACGGCATGGAGAATCTTACAGGTTAGCTTCCTCTGGTTCCTGAAGACACGATAGACAAGAATTGCTAAAAGACAAAAAAGGAGAGGAATAATGTCGTTAGCCTACAGAACAAAAACATACAACAACAAATAAACAGCATAAGTATAACCACCTTTTACAGAATTTTACTCAATGTTTTATGAATGCTCGAAAACAACAGCTTTACATTCGTAACGTAAATAAATTGTTTAGAAATGCTGTATTCATGGCTGAAACAAATCACTGTTATTGCCAAAAACAAACATATGAGATAATTTCCAAATATCGAAGTAAGCCATCACATATTAAAATAGTTTGGGGTTCTAGCCTTTGATTAATAGTAAACATTACATGTTATAAACACATGCAGGAGATTAATAAGACCAGGATGAATGCGATTTAAAAAGAAATCCACGTTAGGCGCTGAAGTAAATGACATAAATTATATATAGTACTGAAATGGTATTGACATTGGCTGGGAATTTGGGCTTCCCAAAGCTGCTTCTGAAACAATTCCCGGGGAGATGATGCACTGTGTCAGGATTTATATGCGTAGCATGTTAGTAAGTTGACTACGTCGAAGAGGTGGGGTGTTGCTGCTGAATGGTGCAAGTGGTATTGGTTGTGCACTTAGATGGGGCCAGAAAAATAGTTTTACATCTCACTAGTCCCTGGACTAGTAAAATTTAAATCCACTAGCCCAACAAAATTTTACTAGCTATTAAAACCATATTTTTTACTAGTCAGAACAAATCTGAGCTGGAATCGACGGAGAACACCAGATAGTAAATTTGTGTATGATTGATGTTTTACGGCCACTTTTGAGCATATGGTAGGCTAAATGGGGCAAATGACCCGCAAAAGTAATGACAAATCTGACACTGACTCCGAAGAGAAGTTGACAAGATATATGCTGACATGATATTACACAAACAGATACGAAAGATGTTCAGTGAAGAGAGTGATGATAATGAATTTTGAATAAATATTGATGATAATTTGATGATTTTAGTGCATCTTAAAAAATTCTTATACATAGGTTCAACTTCAGAGAGCTTATTGGTCCTAGAAACAGGTGTGTCTTATATGCAGGTGCGAGTTATATGCGAGTATATACAGTAATTAAATAATTCCAGGCTGTGTCTACACTGCTGGTCTATTGAATAGACAATATGGAGAACATCAGTGTCACAAAAATTCCAAAGAATGTCAGTTTGTTTACCTAACGTTTGATTGTTATAGTCCCAGAAGGAAGCTCCAGGATTTGGGTCTCAAACAGGCAGATTTTTAAGCAGTAGGCCAGTTTGGCCATCTATCTAACCTTGTGCAGTCTACCAGGATGTTAAAGTGTGGTTGTTGGGTAGTTAAGGTCAAGATATATAGCACACAGCTGTAAAAATTCTGTAATCATCCTGTTTCATTACTTACACTGATTAGAAGTTGTGTTTCAGCAGGAATAGATGACACCTGAAATTGGTGCAGAGATTGATCACTGTCATGAGTAACTAAATTCCAGTTCTTTCACAGGTGAGTGAAAAGCATGACATCTGGTGACTTTGATGTTTCGATCTTCAAGTCATAAAACACACACCCCTCTGGCCATGGGACTACAGTAAGGAGAGTTTTTTGTCCAGCTAGATAACTGCCATTTTGCTGTCAAAAAAAAGCCATCAATTCCAGCTTCTAAATTTATTTAGAATTAGTCCCAGTGGGAAGCATCAAATTACAGACAATCTGAGTCTCCCTCATTGAGGTAGCCAGCCACATTAAAACTGATATTTATTTCTAAAACAACCCAGCTGATTGAGTACATATTGAAAAAAAGATAAATAATTAGCTGTTTTGAATTAACCATAGCACACCCATTTACCATAATATCACGATATGGTCATTTCCATGTAAATATTCAAGCAAATGGGTGGACCCCTAAATTGCAAATGTTTTGATGATTGGAACAAAAAAGTTTTAGGGACAGGACAAAATATGTATATGGGGACACTGTGTGCACTCTAACCAACATGATCGCCACCTAATGACCCTGAGAGCTTGTTAATCAATTTAGACTATCTGAAACATTTTACAGTCAGTGTGTGGCAGTAACAACAGGGGGGTTTATATGGCAATGTATGGTATTCGTATTGTGTAAGCACTGGCAGTGGCTGAATAATGAGGGGCGTTTAAACGGGGAATCATCATGGCAGGAAATCGTGTCCTTATCAAAAGTTGGCAGTAGTTGGTTATTCAGGGGTGACGGAGGTGGGGATAAACTGTATTATATTGATTACAGACATAGCTATAATTTTATAATATATACCCTGCTTTAATTGAAATATGCAGTATTTAGCACCATTACTGAGATAATGATATCTTCCTGACGTTAAATCTCTCATTATTCATTATCACTATGTATATATATATATATATATGTGTGTGTGTGCATTGAGGAAATCATTTAACGTCATGATTATGTTATACATGCTATACAAAACTACCACAAAGTATTTTGATGTCAAAAAAGGATCAGACAAAATAAAAACCTTGCGAAACAAATGTCAACAAACAGTCAACGATGGGTTAAACATACCAGCACTATTTCCTGGCTACTTACAATCTCCATACAGATATACCATCCCGATGATCATGAACAACGGATGGTAGTTAAACTCAATTGACGGATTGCTCTGCCAAGCAAAACCTCCTCTGAAGTGACCCATCCATACGGCAACGAGAATCACTGAAGCGAGACCGAACAGTTGGGAAAGGATCACCCAGCCCGCAAACGGCCTCAGATTGGCCTGGCTTTCCGACATATCCTCTCCGTCCATGCCGCCAACTGGCGATATAAATACGTATGACACGAAATATTAACTTACGGTACGACTTAGGTATACATTATATATTTCCTGCTGTGTATGACTAACTCAAATTCTAGATTATAGTAGATAATCCTATCTCTCTGTCACTAGACTCTAGCCTGGCTAGGACTAGCCACTAGGTGATAGGTCTAGACTACTAGCTGAATTATTCTAAAATATAGCATTTATCAATAAGCAGTAGTGATACCCGTATATATCAAAGTGGCAGCGTACTTCAATCCTGACGGTGGTATAGAAACTGACTGATGTCAATCATTACCTATAACAATAAACACGGTCTCTTGTGTCGTGTTAATACAATCAACTCCTAATGCGGGATTCACATCTCTACATACAGAGTCATAAAGTCGTCCAGCTTCGGCCTTTGGATATACTAAATACCACCTCAAGGCCTAATATATATAATCGATTAAATAGTTGTGAGGGCCACATACCGCAAGATTTCACTAAACAAATATGTACTGGCACTGTTACCCAATTAAGGCAATCAAAGGTTCTACCTATAGTCTCTATACGTCTCGCACAGTGTATACATATATAGATAGGCGTGCGTGCGTGTGCGTGTGTGTGTGTGTGTGTTCTAGCAGTATATAATAAAGCACTGGTAGAGAGAATCTCGAACCGTGAATTAATTCAAATGAACGATTTAAGTTTCATACTGGCACATGAACGTGTAATGGATGTCTTTATCGTGTTTGGGGAAAACATCATTTGTTTGTAAATACCACCTCAATTATTGTAGTCCCATTTACTGACTGGCTGAAACCACTCATAGGTTATGAGCTAGTACCAGCTGCTATATAGTGCATATACACACGCCCCAAATGAATGTTCCATAATCTAAATTAATAATTTGTTGTTTACTGTCTCCGTAAGGAGTTACCCCTCAGAAAGATGTCTCAGGTACGACTACCAGCATATCCATTTATTCACGGGAGATCAGTACCGAAAGATGGAACATAGATAAATTATCTAGGAATCGACGGTCTCTACTAAGGTGTCTTATATCCTTATATAGGGTGTCATCAACATTGTTGTTAATTCAATGTGACACGGTAGAGGCGTTTAACGTAGTCAACCGCCCTCAGCCTTATGAGCCGATACCTTAATTCCTGGGGAAAATTCGACACCTTTCCGGGATTAAACGCACGTGTTTCTTTCCGGATACTGGGTAAAGCATCCTTTGATTAACTGGCACCAAATGAATCCTGTTGTTATATAATTATCATCTCTATGTTCTAGAGAACCCTCGTATCTATTCGTCATGCTTTCTTTATCACCCAAACTTAGGGAGTTCCGTTCATCTGGTTTTTCAGATTGTTGTTTGTTCCTAGGGTTAAAACTCTTGCTGGCACTTTTTCAGTTGCTGTCTCTACTCTTTTGAATTCACTCCCTGAACATGTTAAGTCATCAAAGAACATAGTTTCTTTCCGTTACCATTTAAAAACTCACCTTTTCAGACTTGCTTATCTCCCCTAGGTTTTCACTCCATCCGATCATCTGTTAATGGATATTGCATCGTATCTTTACTATGAGATTACCCAACCCCATGTACTAGGTACGCCACTGAGCTCGATTCTGATTGAGGATATTGGCGCAATAGAAGTTTGTACTTATCGTTATTATTATTATAAATATAGCCGTACTTTCTAATCACTACAGTGTGCCGATGTGTCGTAAAATAACATTAATCTATCTAATATCTCCATAACTGTGTAAATGCTATTGCAAAGCGACAATCCGTGTGCATCCAGAGATAGCATGAGCGAGATATCTGAAACCCTCACCGTGTCTCAAATGCAACAATAAGATGCCAGAGTGTGCACTCGTCACTGTCAAAGAAAAGGAATTGCTCATAGTTAGGGCCCACAACTTGCTGAAATTCTTCCAGTAGGTCACCAACATCCTAAAGTCGAGTTGATCGTTGATTGTGCAAAATCACGAGCTGTCATCATAATTAATTTTATGTGTGGATGAGGGTTTAACCCAAGATGCGGGAAGGTTTACCTCTGGCGTTGGACGCAAACCATCGCGAGCTGAAATTTTGATTAATTTGGAGCCTGATTGTACAAATAAATAATCCCCGATTTTGATAAACGAAAATCTGTTTTAAGCCAGGCTGCCATGACACCTAGCTATCACTGGATATTTTAACACACTTCCACCCAACTTCACGGGTTATATGTTTAGGGTACATGAAATAATTTGGATCAAATCTGATACCATTCTTATTACTACATGTATATATGGTTTCAATTGCAATACTATGGAACTATGTGTATGTAGTTTAAAAGCCAATATACATTGTTTCTGTCACAAATTGTTGTCATTCTTAGTTTGCTAGCTTTCAGATCTGTAATTTCTAAAGAAGATACACCTTTGTAGCGATCATAAGTAAACCATGCCGTTTTTCAACCTATCTAGATTTTTTTGTTAAAAAGATGGATTCTTAATTTTGCTTTATGCCAGAAAATATATCCTGCGATTTTTTATCTAAGACTTTTTCTACAGGTGAAATTGTTACCGTTCTGCTACAATATTGACAAACAAAATAGAATTTTATCGATGAACGTCAATTAATCTTAACCAGATTCAAATTATTTAATAAAGTGTAATATCTGTCTGAAAACGAGGATTTGTCTACTTTGAATATAGAACTAGCTTGATGTGAAGCCGTTAAGTTATAAATCAGTCTTATGCTCTATAGCAGCTATAACGCTCGACTTTGGTGTTTGCTAACAACTGAAGAAAACGATTTTAATCATATTTATCTGCGACTTAATTCATTCATCGTTCGTTACCATTTATGTAGCGTTTGATAACAACTATACTCGCCCAATGAAGTTTCAAATAGTTTAGGTCTATTAAGATGCTTTTTACTTTACAAACTAATAGCTGTCACCCCTATAATAGTTGTACATTTGTGGTTCAAATTAACTAGGAGCTTGATGGGAAATAACTGAAATGTAAATCTTCCACGGTTTACCTCTGCCAATCTACTGCGTGGCGGACTAGTTCAGCAATTTCTTCATGGGAAAAAACATAACAACAATCATCTGAAATAAGATAATTTCTGATTCCTCAAGTAATGCATACAGTATCTCCATGAATGTGGGTATTATGCTTAATGGGGAAATGCTTTTCAGAAGTTGAGCTAATAACCAAATCTCCGAAGATTTCGAGTTACTCGGCGTGGGCATCTCTGAGGGGTGTTTTATCTTTCTCCTCGCCTCATTAGCTTCTGGAGGTTACTGGACCCGCTCAACCTATTATGTGCACAAAAGTGGCCGTAAAATTCAAACATCATCATTTATCCTTGATTCTGACAAATGGAACTCGAGCATACTGACTACTTATAATTAATTACCTAATCAGACTTTTCCTGCTGTTCCAAGTAACATATCGGTTTAGCACAAGTTGCATTTACTGTACTAGCTACTGACTTTTGCTTAATCCCTATTATCTAGTTAATAAAAATGAGTAAATGTACTTTACTAAAAACGAACATTTCAGAATTTTGTTATTAAAGTATTAAAATAATTAATATCAATTTTTGTTTAAATGATTGAAATTTTAATTGAAAGTAATTACACACACACACACGTATATATATATATATATATATATATATATATATATATATATATATATATATATATATATGAGAAACATATAATAATTTAACAAATAATATGTTAGTATTTTTATTGTCCAAATCTCATAAAAGTGCGGATTCTTCTTTAGATATACATAAATAAAATAATTTAATAGCGGATTACACGACATGCGCATAGTTGTTTTCCCATACCAACTGATATCATATACCAGTGTAAGTTCTTTAAATTTTTCATGAAAATCGATCTCACTTTTATGGAAAGAAAGTATTCAGTTATATTTACATCGCGCAATATTTGATGGAGAGAATGTGACCAAGTTTCACTTCAAGTGACGCTGTAAATGCCGGATGGATTACATTGATTTAGACAATGTATAACATAATTCACATAATCTGGACTGGTATTCTCTACGTTGTAGACAATTGTGTGACATACCTGTGACCTACCTTCATTTAATTGCTTGTTCCATACTATTATTCTAAAACTGATGTAAATTTCAGGCCTCACGCAAGTTGGTATTTATCTGGTTTGTTCAACGGCACTTTATCTGATTCCACAGCAAGCTAAATATAATCGTGCGTTAATTAACCCATACATTCATATTTAATATGTTTTTCATAGGCTGAGATTTTGTGCTATCATTTGCATAGCAATTTCTGTATTTGAAAAATGTAAATGTTGCTGTTTTACTGCCACTTTTGTGCACAAGGTAGGCGAAATGGATCGAACGAAGTAAAAATGAAACACCCTTCTGAAATAGCCCGGTCGGGGTTTGAAGCCAGGTGCTATAAATATCTGGCCACCACGCTACCAGTTAGGCCGTGGAGGCACCATACCTTCTATATTTGATGGATATATATATATATATGTGTGTGTGTGTGTGTGGTCTAGCGGTAGCGTGCTGGACCACAGATCACTACCATCCGTGTTCGAATCCCGGCGTGGGCATATCTGAAGGTTGTTTCGTCTTTCACTTCGCCTCATTACCTTTGGAAGTCGCCCGGCCCATTTAGCCTACCTTGTGCACAAAAGTGACCGTAAATCATCATCATCATTATACACACACACACATAAAATCCCGTCTGAGTATGATCATCATCACAAAAACCATGGCATGTAAACACCTAGACAAATCTCTTAAGCTTCTATAATATGGGGGCATCATAACACCTGTGATATTTAACTTCTATGTACAATGGATCACTCACAATGCAGTCTGATGTTAACTCCCGAGCTCCCGTCACTGTGTCTATCACTGTATCCGTAGCTAAATACGTCATCGCAACTGGCAAGGTTTTCTCCCCAGAAATTTGTCTTATATTTATTATAAATATGTTTAGAGTTAGTGTTCGTGTTGAGGCCGTAAATTATAGATCAAATGCATCGCTTTCATTTGAGGTAACCAGCCAAGTAAAATAACTGCCATTTCAATCCATGCTTGGAGTTCTCGTCATAACGTCGTATATATGACATTGACGACTGGAATGAGTCGAATCGAGTTATATAGCCTCAGCGATGGGCATACCTAGGACATATACGGCCCAGAAATGACTCATCGCACGAATGCAGGAGTCAGAAGGATTCGAACATACCGACTGGAGGTTTGTTGTGTAGCGTTCTACCCGCTGCTGCATCGGATAGTCCCTAAAGCGATGAACGGACCATATTAAGCACTGAACGATGATGATTTATGTTTTACGGCCACTTTGTGCACATGGTAGGATAAATGGGCCGAGCGAAGTCAAAGATGAAACAACCTTGAGATATGCCCACGGTGAGATTCGAACACGGCTGGTAGTGATCTGTGATCCAACGCCCTACCAACTAAAGGTGCACGGAGGTGAACGGAGAGTGGAAATTTTTTAAATTTATAAACATTTGCGAGTGTTTGGTATGGATTCTTTCTGAGGGAGGTCTCGTTGTTAACAATTAATTGCTTAAGTAAACGTTTATATAATTGATCAGCATCAGCTGGAGAAGTTGTTTTAATTAATCACGTGTTTCGATATGTCTGTCACTTATATGCTTCGCCTTTTTGTATTTCTTTACTTTCTTGTGTTAACCTTTCCAAATTAATTTTCGGAAGAAAGAATGATACGTTCACGGTGTGAAGGAATTCTGTCAAATCATCTGCGGTGTCAAATTTATCTTTCAACGTTTTTATTTTAACTTCCTAAGACCTTTTTGTGGAGAATATATATATATATATATATATATATATATATATATATTACAGGCTGATTATGTATGTACCATTATTATGTCACACGTCCACTTGCATATTTATATGCCAGGACATATGATGGATGCCACTTTACAATGTCTAGCATACGATTCCAAAAGGAGGAAAATCAGGATTTTACTGTAATTAATCTGCTTACTTAAAAACCAGCTTTTCTCCAAGACCATCGCCGATCACAATATAGATCAAAGACAAAATAGAAATACCTTTAGTATACCGGAAACAGTCTTTTTTAAAGGCAGGCACGCCCAAACCATACAATATCGGAACTGGCATTAAAATCATTATAACCTCGGGACGACAGATCAGAGAACTTAATTTTGAACATCGGATTTTCATGCAAATTGTTAAATTCCATTAAAAGTATTTAGCTGAAAATACTTTTGATACAATCGTTTTTCCCAAGTATTCCATGAATAACTCTACGGATGTAGCTTTGTTTACGCAATACATGCAAAACTACTACACATTTATGCGTACACGGTGTATAAAAGCGGAGGTTAGTATAATTGGAGACCAATGCAACTCCTTGAAAGCGACATGCAGTTATATACTGCGTGTGCCTGGAGTGGATGTACTTATTATCATTCTTGCAGAAGCATTATGGGCAGGTTCTGGGTTATCCATAGTAATGGTAGTGCTAGGCTAACGGCAATTAATAAATTGGCCTAGTCTAGAGTGGACTTGATACCGTATACTATTTATAGCCAATTAATGGTTTATCTTCTTGTGGAATAATTAACTGTAGACCTTTAATTGTTTGTTAACTTGTTATAATATATATATATATATATATATATAATGGGTAATCTATTAATCTTCCCCATATTTATAGACACACACACACATATATATATATATATATATATATATATATAAACAGGCACATACAGGTGCATACACACACACAAACACACTTATAGCCTCTTCGTTGATTTGTACACTTACAGAATGTGATTTTGTACTCAATCCTAACTGCCTCTAGATATTTTGCCCCTCTTGTCGGATGGCAAAATAAATTTCTAAATGTTATATTACTCAAAGTAAACTCACGTACTCTATTGCTCACCATTATCAATTATCATAACCCCTTAACCGGAAAGGATAATGTAGAGTCGATGTTTTATTTGTTAGTGTAGATATTTATCATATCTTCTGCAGTATTTATACACTTGGACGGCAGAAGTATCTCTATTCAAACCCCGCTATACTCTATCTGTCCATTTATGTCTCATTTCATCTGCTAAACACATTCTCCTAACACGATAATTATATGAATGGATCGATATCGACTGTTGTTGCTAATTACTATTAGATGTAAATGCCGCAAGTGTGAGATCCTGACAGTAATTCGTATCAACTGCACGAGTCATGTCAACTGCGGATTCAATACTGCCCATTTGTTTATATTATACAGATATCCGCTTGGAGGCGTTATCTTACCAAACAAACTTGACGGTCATTGATAGCATATTACGATCATTTTGTTTACATGCGCTCTCAAAAGTATTAATGGCGGTACCAAGGTCATATTGTTATGGCCACGTTACTCTTCAAATTCACAATCGCTATCTATCAAAATATGGATTAAAACAGCACGCGATATACACATATGTCATTTCACATTTTCATTGTGTTAATCCATTAGGACAATTGAATTGTCGACCCGTAGTAGCGCAATTGGTTATATGTATATCAGAGCTGCCAACCATTACGATTTATGCAGAATCATTACGATTTTTTGTTCTTCATTACGCCATTACGCTCGTACTCTGAACACTACTATTAATCTGCATTTTCCCGTAATAGATCCATATGGTGCAGTTCTGACACTGTCTTAGCCGCACACTGTATCCGACGGCTAGCATACTTGTATTTCAGGGAGTATCTCCAGGCTGTCGCTTGTTCAGCACAGCCTCTGTGGTGCTCACCATACGGCAGTTGCTACAGACTGGCTTGAAAATCTTTGCTGCGCAAGCGAATTGGAATGGTGCATTTTTGCCAGGAGGAGCCTAATTTTGTGGGGGTGGTGTGTTTTACCTATGTATGATATCTTCTCTTTTGTACAATGTTTCCTCGTACAGATATAGCGAAAAAAATTGGCAGTGGTCCATGGCTGGAAAAATCGGTAGCCAGGACGTCCATATTTTGTCTTTCGGCTGGATTTTCATGATAAACGACAAATATTTATCATCCTCATCTGAAATAATGCCAAAATATACTGCTGTAACCACTTCAGCTATCATATGTATCAATATTTACTGAATATAAGAACCATGCATTTTGCATTATGATGGTCACGTGACTCAAATACTCTCTCTCATGATTGGCCAGCTGTCTTTGTTTACAGTAAATAAGCACACGGTCTAGTTTATATGGTGGATTTCTTTGACCCTTTCATGTTTATTTGTTTGATCACTGTGTTTTTCTCTCCATTTTATGTTAATATTATTATAATAAATAATACAGCAGTACAGACTTCTGCATGATGACTTAATTAATTGTTATTAAATGTTGGGGAAATCTGATTAAATGGAGAAAAAAATGTTGAATCTTTCACAAAAGAATACCTATGATGTTTAATTGTTTTGGTATAGATAAATATGATAAATTACATGGTTTTATGATACATAGTGTCATGTTAGCCATATGTCGCATTTCGCGCGAAAATGATTACTCTCCAATTTTCAAATGTTGGCAGCTATGATATATATATATATATATATATATCTTGTGGCAGAAGGGTCGCGGGTTCGGAGCTGCAATGATGTCGTGTGGCAACTGGTTCACTCATCCATAACAACTGAGAACCTCACAGGACGTGATGGCTATGTGTTTGAGTAACGCTTTAATTGCACCTATAATGGCAACATAATCCCCATTGGGAGTTGACATCTGTTCTGGATTGAAACAGGCCTGTGTCGGAGATAATTTACTGCCGCACAGAACACTTCTCCAATATTGCTACAAGGTGGTACCTGAACCAAATACTACCCCAGATACCCCTTCTTATAATAGTATCATACTTAATTTGCCTTGTTATTACTTCTTCATAAAATTCACACAAAAATTACACGTTTTTCACAATTTTGCTCATCTTTAGACCTTGATATTTACACTTCTAGGTAGTTCTGTATGCACAAGGAGTGACTGTTTGAGCTGAAATTGTGAGTTTCCGCCATGAAATTAGTACAGATACCCAGCTACCAAGTTTCTTTTAACGCTGGCGGAGGGATAGCTCATATAAGCATTACAATTTAAGACCTGTCATATGCAGAAAGCCGCTGTCCTCTGTTTAGGGTTCGATTTATGACTCGTACACAGGCCGACCGTTTTAGATAACGCACAATCGCCTGAGTCAAATAAAAGTCGTCTCAGGCTGTCAGACAACAGCTAAGTTCCAATCCTACCGTAGATCAATTATTGCATCATTTACCTCACACATTTGGCAAAATGAAGATCAATAAAAAATATTCACTCCGACGTGCATTTCAATACTACTATCACACACACAAAAATTGTCTTGATTACATAAATTTTTGGTAAATACCGATGCAGTCAGACATTTTACAATTTTATGGTCACTTTTTCCTATGGTATAGTAAACGGATCAAAGGATTCCCAAAAGTAACGTATGTAAAGTAAAATATAAAACATCCATCACAGTCCTTAAAGTTATGTGAACAAAGATGTGATCGAATAGAGAATACATTCGTTTAAAATATTTCTTTAGCCGCAGTGCACCAATTTTTGTATTACCGGTGTTACTTATTATGGTTATCCATTTCGTACATAATAATAATTGCAAAACTTCTATTGCGCCAGTATCCTCAAAAAGAATTGAGCTCGGTGGCGCACCCAGTACAGGGGTTGGGCAAACTGATAGTTCATCAACAACTGATCAGATGGAGTGCAAACTTAGGAAGGATAAGCAAGTCTGAAAAGATTAATTTTCAAATGGTGACGGAAAGAAACTATGCTATTTGATGGCTTAACATGCCCAGGTAATGAATTCCAAAGAGTAGGGACAGCAACTGAAAAAGCAAGAGTCCCAGCATGAGTTTTAACCCTGCGAACAGACAACAACCGAAATTAACGTGGAGCCTCCTGGGCTTGGATGCTATGGAAAGCATGGAAAATATATATGGAAGTTCTCGAGAAGAAAGAATTTGATAGGGAATAGTGCAGAGTTTGAAAGTGGTGTGATATTGAACAGGGAGCCAGTGAAGAGATTTCAGAAGTGTGACAGAATGCGAAAACCGAGGAGACGTGTGACAACCCTATCTAAGCAGTTCTGAACACACTGAAGTTTGTATTCCCTAAAGTTTTAGTTACGTTAGTACGAATAAGAATTTAGAAAAGGACGAGAGTAAAATAAACATTTACAATCGAAGACCTATTTTAATAATAATTAATATACATATATCGACTAGTTTTGTAACATACATGTAGATAACCAAGCAAGACAGGAATTACCAACAAGCTGTGCCTCTATATTCCGTACATTGGTATCAAAGCAATATTGCTGTACTAATCATAACAAAACGATTGATTGGTATATCCAGTAATTAAACATTTTCCGAAAAGCTGTAGTGATGGAGAGGAAAATTATCATTATTGTTTTGTTTTTTAAATTGTAAACAATATTTTTTCTGTTTAGAATTTTGTTACATTCATTTAAACGTTCCAGCATCATTTATTTTGGTGATAATAAATGTGTAACCCCCCTCCCCCAACATCGATCGGAGAGAAGTACGATTTGTGTTGTGTTCACAAGATAATGGTGAATATTAACACACACTCAGACACACGGTCAACCAAATATGGGGTCAATTCCATTTGGTCAATTCCAAATCAAATTTATCAATTTCAATTCAATTCGGACACAGACCAGCACCATGCTGGATGTCACAACCAGCTCCCCTTGAACAGCATCAGTGGCCTCTTCAAACAGCAACAACACTTCACACCCTGAGTACCTACTTGGAATACCTACTTTGAGTAGTTTATATTCCAAGTAGGATTGTGAGGGAAGAAATATTTCTGAATTAAAAAATTAAATGGTAAATTAATTTGTGGATTTAATTATTTTTTAGCAAATTTAAATTCAAAATTTACCAATTCAATTTTTTTTAAATAAGCAATTCCGGAATTCCTCATCAATTCCAAAATTGAATTGACCCCATGTTTGCTGTCAACACACTCAAATACACAATACTACAACCAATAGATAAAAGTCTATGATTTCTTTGCTGACATTTACTTTCAACAACAACAATATATCTCTGTTTAGATGGGTTAAAATGTTAAAAACAATATATTAAGTACTTTGTTTTATGCATAACAACAACAACACCACACACACATCAATAACAAGTCGTTAGTTCACATCAACAACATGCCATCACGACAATATCAGTTATACAGCTGACCACACTCTCTGTGTCTTTTCTTGGTGGGTGGGCTCCATGTAACGAGAAATATACAACACCAATTTCATGTATAAATAACACATTTAAAAAATAAATACACACTCATGGAAAGTTTATACATATTATTCATTGGAAAATATAATAGTTACTCTTTAGTGGTTTGTGTCTATTTCTGGCAATCGTGACCACATATTTCAGTCGTCATGGGAAAATGCACATTACCATTCAATGTGCATATTGCTGTTAACAACCACATAATACTGTTCAGCTTGTTATGAAGTTATTAAGTTTCAGCAACTAGTGAAAGTTGGCTGAAAATATCCATGCTTAAGTGTGGAAGAACAGAGTAAATGCATCATGCAACCTTGGGAAGTATACAGCTTACATTCATAGAATGGGTAAGATCAGAGAACAAAAGAAAATTGTATATCAATGAAAAACATGTTCAAGTGAAGGAATTCTAACTGTATTCAATATTATTATTAAAACTGCAAGTGTACACAACAAAATATCAGAAGCTAGCCATCTATGACTGCTCAAGGCAAAACAAAACTTCAGTAATTATGCTATAATCTACACAATTAAAGCCATACTATACATCCACAAATTTCAGCCTAAAAACAATGAAAGCCAGCAATAAATACACTGTATATATATATATATATATATATATATACTCAATATCATATACTGTGTGTGTGTGTGTGTGTCTGTCTTTATAAATTATATCTATTACCTACTGGTATAACCACATTGACTAAAATTTGCCTATTACACATAACACTAAAAACACTTTCACACACCATAAATGTTTAACAGTTCAGATATCAAACCATAAACTTCAAACATCTATTCATATCTGAAGGGCAAAGAGGGAATCATGTTACATTATTTTTTGGCAGATAAAAAGTCAACAATTATAAAACCTGAATCACCACCATACCTTAGTCTGCAAATAATGATCAAACTAGAACAAAACTATCTGTTTTTAAAACAATGTCTACAAATAGTATGCAAAAAGCTATAATATAATCGTCCTTTAGGATATATCACAGTAGAAATTCCATTTGGAAATAAGTCAATACAAAAAATAAAGCTAAAATATGCTTAACATTTTATATTTAAGTAGAATTGCTTGTACAATGACTAGACACTGTATTATTAATATTTCTATGAATATTGAATATCAGATTTTGGTTTATCCTGAGTATATATATTCTTGAATGTAAAAGAAATAAATAAATAATGTTTTAAATAAATTATGAAACTTCATATTTAATTCTCCTCAGCCTACTGTAAACATGTAGGTAAACAGGACATTGTGATACAATACCAATGAATAAAATAATATCATAGACTTACAACACAAACCATGGACATACACGAAGACAGCTGAATACCAAGAGACAATGAAACAATGTAAATAGCTCAGAACTACAGTTAACCACAGAACAAATACATTTACGAAATAACCTATTTGAAAGAACATTATCTTCCGGTGAATAATAACGTCAAGCTAAAAAAGTGTGAGTAACAGTCTAATTGGATGTAAAATGGCAGGAGATAATGTACTTTTCCCATGAAATTAAATAATAAATTTGTAGTCTTTCTCAAAATTAAAAATATTTCATAGCACAAATGTTATCAACTGTATATTGTTAGTTATTCCACAATATTTTCTAAAAAGCAAATAAACTCGACTAGCCATCCTGAAAGAGAAACTGTCGGTGGCATCCGAAGTACTGCCGTTTACTGTGTGAGTTGTAGTTGCTCCTCTTCGGGTAGTGTCTGTCTGGCATAGTCTGGAGTGGTCACAATATAGGCCACAGTCAGCCCTAAACCAAGTAACATCAGACCAAGACAGTTGGCCAGCATACCTTCATTATTCTTCAGACTATAGTCCTCACTGTGTAACGAAACATAAAATGGCTTCCTTTACATCAACTTAACCATATAATTTAATTAGATCTTCTAACACAATGGTATCATTATGAACAGCTAAGTTTTTTTTTGCATTTCTCTTTTATTTCAAAATAGAGAATTCCCTATGCACTTTCAAGTGACCTTTAATAGTGCAAATTGATCAGCTAATTGGAATGAAATATTTAATTCAAATTAAAAAACTTTGTATATCTGTAGTGATACAGTTTAGCTATTTGTGAATCATGTCTAATTTGTTTTAGTTATCAAACACCTGGGCCTTACTATAAGGTTACTGAATGAATAACAGCGTGTTTCTGAGAACTGCTATTAGTAATTGAAATATTCTTATTATACAACGTAGGACTCACTTTGAGAAGACAGCCTTCTCCGCTACACCAGTCAAGGCAGAGGCTAGAGCTACCATGAAGATGGCCAGACCCCAGAAGACATGGTATGGTTTATAGGCAGTTCTTATCTTCATCGACAGACCAGGAAATAGGAAGGCTACGAAGCCAACAAGCCACTGGATTGGATAAATAAAAAGGATATGTCAGTGTAATATCACACACACACACACAGAGCTGTGGTCATGAAATATTTGTCGCAAATGAAAACTGGACTGTCTGGGTCCCAGAGGCTGATGAGTAACCCTTATAATCAATATTTAGGGTTCATTTATATATAGGTCTATCTTTGCATAGACTTGTGGAGGTGTGGGTTTATTCATGGATTACAGAGATTCTGAAGTATAGATTGTCAGTTTTATTACAGAGTCTGAGAGACGCATACAATCATAGAAAGGAAATTTACTGCTGAGTTCTGTTTCTGACCAAAACAAGATTCACAGATGGCAGAATATTTTAAGGAATTTCATGTGCAACATCAGTGAGTATCCCAGGCCAAAATACAATTACAAAAAATAAATGTAAGATTTTATTGGGTAAATCTAGAGCAAGGCATTACAGAAGAAAATTATTTGCCAAATCTAAACATGTATTTTAAAACAAAATTAATGCATTTTCAAAGTTCTCACAGAACCTAGAGAACTTGGCATTGCATCATTTGCCAAATCTAAACATAGTTTAATTTCAGGGGTCTAATTTGTATAAAAACAGTGGTATTTAGAAACACCAAACAACCCATTATCTGTTTTAAAGAGAGACTAAGCTTGTGATTAGTTAAGAAAAGAATAGTGCATAAAAGGTGGTTAAAAATTAACAGACGTATTATAGAAAAACATAATGATACTAGTTCTGCACTTTTTATCAGACCCTAATGGGATTCATTGTGTATACATACTTACCTACATACTGTTAAAGACAATACCACCATCATATAATAGACTTACTTGCATTCCAAACAGTACCACCGTTATCATGCCCAGCCAGCTATGGAGACAGTACATGTTGGGCATAGGCTTGGTGGCCAGATTGTGTGAATCAAACACAGCCTTCAATCCGACAGCTGAGAATATCAAGGCTAAGACGTGTATGACTGTATGGAGAACCTTCACAGTCGTCTTCCTCTCGTTCCTGAACACACGATAGACGAGGATGGCTAAAAGAGACAATAACACAATGCTGTTGTTTAAATGAACTAATCAACAAACTAGATGTTATTAATATTATGACCAACTATAATCTGTTGACCTGTGTATAATATACATTGCCAGTAATATCAATATTAATCCTATATGTATTAACACAAATATGCATTAGACACATATCTACACAGTCAGCAAGGGCATTCTCATGGTGTAACTGATAGTGTGATTGGCCACAGACCTTTAGCAACTGGGTTTATACCTCACCTTGGATACGCCTAAAGGATGTTTCACCTTTCACTTCACCATGAAAATGGCAGTGAAACAAAAACATTATTGTTTAGATGTTATGCAATCTGTAAAATGGTTTAGCACAAGTTATTATTGACTTAAGGTGTAGACTGGCCTTAATTCAAAGCAATCATCATATTTGTCAGTATTGTAAGGGTAAAACTGGGAAATACTTAACATTGAAAAAAAATTAAAACTATATTTGTGGCATCTGCTTACTAATAATGAATGCTACACTTAAATCATATTCATTAGCAAATGAACAAATGACAGAAACGTTACAAATTCAAGTAAAATGGCTTTAAAAAAAATAATGCCCCTTTACTTGTAAATTGTTGAAACCATCTTCTAGTTCTGTATATATCAAATGAGCTTCTTCAAACATTGCATGAAATCTCCTAAAACAGATAGTAACTATCTGCTACAAGTACCTACACAGTTCAAATTGAACCTGATTAGCAAATCAATAATCCTGATACTGTACATAACTGAATCATCCTTGTGTAATGCATAACCTGTTTGAACACTTTCCATGGTGCCTCTCATTATCAGGAAGTATCTCCTAACATAGTTCACACCAGTGTTCTTAATGATCCTCAGAAATATTCATGAAAATCTGACATTGCATAAGATGTTCAATGATATTACCAATGGCTGCAATATAAACACTGACTGCTAGACTATCTCATATGGTAACAATATTTACTATCCACAACAATAGTATAAGTGTCTTGACATTGATGGTTGATATTAATAGCAGATGGCGTGTCCCAAGAGGTATAGCTGAGAAAGATGGCCTAGGATTTTGGAAAACAATTAGACTAAACAACTGCTGAAGTTTCTGCACTAAATTTAAAGGGTTATACATGTATGGCTAGACTGGCTTTGTTATATAAAGCGTGGCTGACTAACTATAGTAACCCTGTGTACATTTTACACCACATATACATATTATTTCTAACATTGTGTGTGAGTGTGAGCACTGGGTTTAACTCTGTACATGCGAAGGCTAGGAAAATTAATATAATTATTTACTAATTTACTGAACTAAACGATGATGATATAGTATCATTACTTCGTTATGCCTCAGGACTTGGCAAAGATGTATAACTGACTGGCTACTCCCCAAAGAAACAAGCTAGCCAGAGGAAATCCTTTTATTTTATGGATGAAACATCTGGTAGAAACCAGCAACACTGTGATTCAGTCCCATGAACCATGATTGTGCAGTACAGCACACTACCAACTACACCACTGGATAATCCCATCACAAATTACACAATATCATATCCTAAAGATAGTCCATACTCACAATCACCATACAGGAATACCATCCCTATGACCATAAACAGCGGATGATAGTTAAACTGCAGTGATGGATTACTCTGCCAAGCAAATCCTCCGCGGAAGTTACCCATCCACACAGCGACAAGGATCACTGAAGCGAGGCCAAACATCTGGGAAAGGAGCACCCAGCCAGTGAAAATCTTCATGTTGGTGTGTTCACCAGCCATTGGCATACTCTGATATTTGTCCATGTCATCCATAGCTTTATTGAAATAGAGACAATTGAAATAGAGATTTATTGAAATCGTGCAAAATAATGGCAGCTTAATTTTGTTTTACTTTAAAAAAAGGTCAATTATTGATTAATTAACGGGTGAATTACAGCTAAAGCAAATGTTCTAAAATGAATAAATAAATATACACAACTAAAACTTTTTTTCTTCAGTCACAAGGTATTTAAAACAATTTTATTACAGCTTGAATTTACAACACATTGAAAATAAAAATTTCTTGCAATAAAGAAACACACAGATTGCTTTGTATTATCTTGAAATATTATTTCTTAAATTATCTCATAAAACAAACCTATTATTAGGAGCATTTAATAAGCGCTAAAATTCACAACTAGTTATGAAACTTATCATATCTATTTATAAATATCTATAATAAGTTATAATCATAATTTCTTCTGATTACTGTTATACATGTTTGTTGCTATAATATGCTGCAATTTAGACACTGTATTGCAATGAACTACTAATTATTAACAGTATTACACTGCTAGTTAAAGGAAAAGTCACATATTCTAGAAGCAGGGAATTGTTACAGTTCAGTATAAACACATTAATCAATGTACAAATAATGTCTATGGAATTTCTTCGACATTGGCTTCATCAAGGTAGCACACTAACATGCAGACATGGAGCTAATTCCTTTTTGTCAATTTCAAATAAAATTTATCAATTCCAAATTTAGTAATTCCATTTCTATTTTTTACCTACTCCAATCACTGACTGACAAGTATCTACCTGGAATACATACTCCAAGTAGGATCGTCGTGGAATAAATATTTCTGAATTAAAAAATTAATATGTGAATTTTTACATTATTATAGCAAACTTCAATTCCAAAATGGCCCATCAATTCCAATAACGGAATTGAATTGACCCCATGTCTGCTAACATGGCCAATGGGCCTGTAGAATTTCCACAGATGTATATGTTACATCTTGTCATATATTATATATATAATCATTTCTTCAGACCCAGGAAGTGATTGAGCTTCATTCTTAATGTAGACTCCGACAATATGTAGACTCCGATGATATGCTTTGGCCCTTGAATACCGAGGACAACTAAATTATACCTCAATAAGGAGCTTTAAAGTCAGAAACAGATCCGGTTTTCTTTTTATTCTGTTCCTTTAAATGCTCAAAGTGGCTGCTTCAGTAAGAAAGCATGTCGTCATCATCATCATCATGCGAAAGATGTTGAATCATAATGATAAGTGAAATAATGCAGGACACAGACCATATACAAAAATACAGCACTTAGCAACACAATCACCAAACAATAGCTATCTGCTTGATAATGTTACACCCAGCTTATTGTTAACCCCCTCCAACAAAAATAATCTTGTACAATGTTAACCCTTTCTGTCTCATAAAATCCACCCAAATTAATTCACGGTGACAAGTGCTGTACTTGTTGTGCTGCCAGCAAGTAAAACAGCCCTCCTTCCACAGAGGCAAGCGTTACGTGGGCTGTACTGCTGATATTGATTTCCTCATTACAGCGACAGATCTAGATTAATAACACCAGGTTTGGCCCAATCATGTCTGGTATTATTAATCCAGTCCCATATGACCAGGCTTGTGAAGTGGGATAATATTATCACAGCAATCAAGCCTAAGGTCAGGAAATGGCACGTCTTTTTCTCTGGCTGAAACTTCTATTAGTAACCCATAACCTGGTATTTTATATCATAAAATGAAAGGATTGAATAAATAAATGCATCAATAAATATGGTCTAAAATAGTGATCAGTGTTTCATGGCAAATTTAAAAAAAATTAAAAGACAGGTTTTCCATAAAGATTTAAATTAATTAACAAAGCCATAATTAGTGTTATTATACAACAATTATTTTGAAATATGTGATTGTTACCATATATGCATCACAGCAATAATGTATCTTAACCAGAAACCAATGTCATTGTTGTCACAGACAAATATTGCTGCATCATTCAACATGAACCATATGTTATCACTGATCTTTGTATTGTGATACCTAACTTCAAATGAAATGATAAATACTTACATCAATCAGTTTATATGCAATGATACTATGAATTTAATATATGATGAAGCAAGACATCACCTCATTCATTAAGAACAAATAATACCTGAAATGTCACATCATCATTTAATTTCTGTTTACTTAATTAAGCAAATTATAATTCAAATTATTTTTTATATAATATATATATATATATATATATAACTAAATATTAATTCAGATGTGTCAAGTAAATAACTCACAAACAAAAATATGCATATTTCTAATGCACATGAAATATAATAAAAGTAATTCATTAATTCAACATGCACATCACAATATATGTAGATCTAATGAACTGTAGCAATTCTTCCTACTATTATTAACATAGTTTGTCTATTTATTAACTGTGCTGGTGAACAGATGCAAGAAGTCACTACAAATGTTTGACCATATGTTTTAGACTCCACGATCAACTATCTGCTAATATAACAACAAGTCTGTCTTTGATTAAGTACTGACAACTGTTAGATCTATTGTATTATAATTACATTAAGCAATTGGATCTATAGTTATAGATCTACAGTTACTGAATTAGACGTTGCATGCTACTCTTCGTCATTATATGTATAAATGATCTTACCTACTGAGGGATAGAGCGTCCTGACGGTATACCTGCTGCCCTGGGAAAACGTGTCCTAAACAATAGTCTAGATTATGACTAGCCAGTCACAGTCACGATCACACAGTCACACTCAGGGGGTACTGGATCCGGACACTCAACGCCCTGCGCAGGATCGGACGGGGGAATGCGAATAGCAATTAGACCTAATCAATTTATAGCAGTGTCTTAGCTCCACAACATAAATGCTTTATTATGGAGACGGAAACTACAATTTCCAGCAGCCATATGGAAACCGGTGTCGAAGATAGGGGTGGACGGGATTTGACAGCATAAATTATGCTGTGGAATGACAACAAACCGAAGGTTATACTATTTGCTGACACAGGTGCCATACGCGGTGCCGTTTTTCGTACATTTACTCCGTTGTGGGGTTGTTTAGGTTGTTTCGCGCCATATGAGACATTATAGAAATTAGGCGCGTCGATCATGGACAGTAATTACACGAGGCACCACTCCTCATATTTAACTTCACGGGCAGAGTTTAAGAGACAGGTTAAATCAGAATAATTTGTCAGGAAAAATTACGAAGTTGAGTAACGAAAACGAATTATCAAAGACAGGACGTTTTGGACTATCAAAAGCGGCTATTTATTTAGCCAATTCCGACCGCATAACGGTTCTGTATTTGCAATTGGTACTTAATGTGTGCCATCATGCACAACATAAACACGTAATAGCAGCGGTATTAAATAAAATAAAGACTATCTCCCAGTATATTTTTAATTCAAATTTAATGGGGTGCCCCATTTGTGAGCTCATTCGGATTGATAAAGGTTATCTTGCTCGCTGGGCTGATAACTGACAGTAATACCTTAATACTCAAAAGTTCATATAGGAAGAAAAACAATCCAGCATATAAATATGCCTTGTTCATATGACTGGAATAAGAACAGAGTTAGGTACACCAGTACTCAGAAAGGAATACGTGATGAGTGTTGCCCAGGAGCTGGGGTTCAACTAGTACACAGAAGAGCTGATGGACAAGGGTAACAAGATCATGTTCAAGGTTAAATCTTACCAACTGATTGACGCGACACCGGCAACGTAGGTTTTTGTGTATCCTTGGTGGGGAAATAGGTTGAATGAGGAATAAATAGGTTTAATGAGTATACGAGGGAGGAATAAATAGGTTGAATAAAGATGGCGGATAAATAGTACGTGCATCTTCCCTGCCCAATGTTATTAAGCCGGTGTATCCCGTTATCCCATTATCTCAGCGGAGCTATATGCACCTGCTTGATATAGTGAAGGTGTCACGTAGAGTTCAATTACGTACGTTGGCTGCGAACAGAAAGTCTTTAAAAAACGTGGAATGTGAAAGTGAAGTGATGTGAAAGAAACGTGCACCGAAACTGGCACGAAATCTTATTAAACGACGTTATGATTAAAGCCTTGACCGAATCAAAAACATACATTAACTTAGCTATAGCCTAGTCTGGCTCAACGGCATACCAACCACATCAATTTTTCAATATCGCCCTACGTTCCAAAGGATCAATCCCAGGTACGGAATAGGGTTGCATCGGTTTTCTGGCTCAGTCGTGGGGTAGAAGTGTTGAGCTCAACATAGGATTATGTGAACCATCGGTAGATCAGCTTAAGTTTTCCATTTGTGCACATTACCAAATAGACTGGCACATCCAAATTTATTCTCCGCATTTAAAACAAACAGGGAATACAAAGACAATTATGTGAATATCACTAAAATGTTGTAATAAACCACATATGTATTATGCATAGGTTACGGCCCATTCCATGTTGAATATCACCAGCCGATCGAACATAACCCATCTATCTTGTATTCATTATCTCTTTTACTAGCGAGTAACTAAAAACTAGTTAATGAAAAACCCATATTATATAGTGATGAAGCCTTAATTTTTATGATAACATATGCGATAACTTGTTGTTGTCACTTAATTATCATATAATTGACTAAAATTAATTAATTTGTGGATTTGCCTTTTCTAAACACTGAACGGGCATGCTATGTGGTGGTGTCACCGTGTTGTGGGTGGAGCCAATGACATCCAGACAATTTTAATTGGTCAAATGCTCACCTGCGGTGCCACAATGTGCATATCTGATATATATATATATATATATATAAGGGACCAAAGTTTGTAGGCTGTACCAAACAAGCCACAGCTAGGGGATACTCTCCGAACTACAAACAAGAACCAAAGTTCTGGATCAGTTTGGTTCCAGTATATTGGTAATACCACATGTAAGTGTGAACGTGGTAAAAATGGTTATTAAAACAGTTAGGTCTGGGGACAGGCTATAATAGTCACAGTTTAAGGAGAGGAAGGCAATGTTTGCTCCAGATTAGCATTCCCGGTGAGATGATAAAATTAATTAATTCCTAAATAGCACTATCTCTATATAGATTACAGGTATGCTATGTGGTGTCGCAGTGTTGGGGGCGGAGCCCACGGTATCCAGACCATTTTAATTGGTTAAATGCTCATTTGGGGTGCGAAGGTCAATGTGTGTATCTGATATATATATATATATATATATATATATATATATATATATATATAAGGAATGTGAGTTCCGGTGGCCTAGCGGTTAAGCACCCGGCACTTGGTGCCAACGGTCACAGGTTCGAACCCCGTAAGAGGTCGAAACTTTTCCAGAGATAAATTTCTCGTCTCACAACATCGTGGGTGCTGACCACGTTAAATGGCGCTGCCGTCTCCACTGAAGTATTTAAAATAAAGGGGGACGTTAAAAAAAACCCTGATGACCACCCTTAGGGTATTTCGGCTCCATCTTTCTGAACTCGAACATAGAGGCTGTGTCGAATAAGCGACAGCGTGGGGATTCTCCCCGAAAAACAAAACAAACAAACAGGCTGTGCCAAACAAGCGACAGCCTGGGGATACTCCCCGAACTACAAGCAAGCAAGAATCAAAGTTCTGGATCATTATGATTCGAGTATATTAGTAACACCACGTGTGTTAGCGTAGTAAAAATGTTAAATTAATTTCTGGATTAAATTTGTTTTTGTAGGAAACTTCAATTCCAATCCCAGATTTTTAAATTCCAATTCCAATTTTTTTTTAATAATCAATTCCAATTCCGGAATTGACCACTTATTCCAATTACGGAATTGACCCCATGTCTGGTTGAGACTATCTCCTGCCCCAGCACTCACAGGGGAGAAGTACGGAAAGATGGAGCCGAAATACTATGAGCTAGGGTTTTACGTTGTTTGTGTTTAAGGGAGAAACCTCAGGCTGTCGCGTGATCAGCACATCCTCTATGTTTGAGTGGTTGAGACCATCCTCTCCCCCAGCAATTATAGGGGAGCAGTACGGAAGGACTTTACGTTGGACTGACTGGATGGATGAATGTTGTTTAACGACACGTCGGCACAATTTAGGCCATTCAGTGTCCTATTGGACTGAGTGATAACTGAAATTTCAAACCTCGTATTTCGTTCTAACCAATGCGATTTATATTGCTGTAATGCTGCCGGGACCGAAAAATTACTTCGCTCTAACTCTAATCAAGTTTTCCTGGTACACATTTCGTTATATCCCAGTTTCTTTACTATGGAAGTGAATGGAAACTTGGCCGGACCAGCTAACCACTTCGCTTTAAGATACCATTTCGTTATACCTTAGTTATTTATAACCAACTTTACTGTATATATATATATATATATATATATATGAGCGTGATTTATGATCAGCGGTAGAATTCGTGTAATATAAACATCAACTGGACTCTACTGTCATTTACTAGGTTTATATCATTTTGTAGATACGTTGATTTGGGATACAATTTCTTAACAAGCAACTTAAATATATATGCACGTGTTAGAACTTATCATTTAAAAATTTAATTATGAATTCTGACCGAATCATTTCGGTCATTTATCGGATTAATATATAATAAATTACACCGTTGATTTTACTTGGGTACAAAACTTATCAGTAAAACAATCCTACGGAGAACTGTCGTTTTATTAGCTTATAGTATCAGCCCAGGGCTGGCTGCGATGTCTCCCTTTACCCCAAATATAATGAACTGGTGTCCGTTAGAAAGTAGACCCGAAAAATCAGGTCATCCAGTCAGATATTATTGTAGGTGCCTGTGTCTTGGCTCAAGTCATATGATGATTGTGCATTTAATGTTGCAGCCCCCATTTTATAAAATAGATTTCCGGTGGATATTAGAAATACGCCGTCTCTTGAATTTTCTTTAATCCAGTCTAAAAACACACGCACCTGTTCAAGGTTGCTTTTATAGGTAAATTATAATTATGGATTAAATCTCCTATAGGGTTTTTACGGACATATCATTTGGGGTATTATTATATTACATATTATATGTACAGCGCCTTTGAATGGCTCCTGCTGGAAAGCTAGGGCGCTTTATTAAATATACACTATTACATATATATTGTTGGTTCTCACTTGATGGCAGCGGGAGTTGGGGTCAATAACGCAGTGGATAGAGCACTACGATGCAAACCTCTAGATTACGGTTCGAATCCTAATAATATTTATGTCTGTAAGATGTCTTTTAATGCAATTGTCTAAATAGGTCCTAATTAACTGTGATAAGCGCCGATGCTAAATAATACTTTCTCCGGTTCACTTACTCCATCAACATCTCCCTACATAAAAAGATACTTTATTAACTCACAAAGGGAAGTTTTTTTCCAGTCTACATATTTACACACGGCTTTACGATACATAATTAAACATATGCATTGAGTTTGGAACAAACGATAATCGATAATGCATTGTTCTTATTGATATTGGTCGATGTTTATATCCGATCTCGTGGCGAGATATTGATTGCGCAATATACGACGCTGATCTTCTATGGTCGATCCGCCTTTCTTAATAACATTTTTACTGAACAGTTCGTTTATATGAGGCACACACCAACGCCAGATCTATGCAGTTTCATTGATCTGTTTCTTATCCGATTTAAAGTTTATCGTCGAGACTTTCCGGCTTTGTGAGGAATCAACTCCCGAGGAGGATGACATACATCGACTGATAGAATCTCGCGTCGATGACACACCCGAATAGGATACATTGATGAGCGTGTGATTTGCTTAGCTTCGGTGAGATACTGCCGAGAGTCAACTGTCGACAATAAAATATGTAACGCGAGTAGTTTTTCAGTTTGAATAAGTATATACTAATTATGAAAGGTATTAGTATAAACAGATAGTACATATATAGCTACCCCGCTACCAGTTAGACCACAGAGGATGACTGAAATGGATGACTGCAAAAGTCATTTAGACTCGTAAAAAGCCAAACAATTAAGGTACTCTATACGGAAATGTGATGTTCAAGCCACTCACTGAAACACCCCAAGGATGCAAGGAACACTGGTACTTGATTCCATTGCCCGGAGACATACAATGCAATGGGCTATGAAGATCATCGCCTATATCTTTTCAGCTCCATTGGTCGCAAGGTTGGCACGTATTCTGGAAGCTAAAATTGTGGCTAATGATTCAGGTTAAAGACGGAGCACATAAAAATCTCTTGCAGTAACCATCCTCAAATACGTTATCTAGATTTTACACTAATGCTGGCCTGTGAGCCGCTGTAGAGGTTATTATCAGCTTCTCATTAAATACAGGTATAAATATGAAAACTGAAATAGTAAATACGTAGAATATTTGGATGAACTTGCATTACTTAAGAAGTGACTAACTAAAACGTTTAGCTTAGTGAACAAATAGGACCACACTACAAGTTTGCAATTAAGACTTACACATAATTGCCAGTTATTAATATGAATTTTATTTTGTCTGTATGCCATGTTTTGCAGCGTTTCATAACTATATTATATACCTAATTAAACAAATTATCTTCTTTGCTAGAGTTTAAATTAGTTTTTAATAATACCACCACGTTCAGTATTTATTTATCCATGATTCCTCGGTAAAACATCAAAACCAAGATGTTTCAAAGGAGTCAGATAACTTCCTACACCCGATCATAGAAACAAAAGACCAAGATGACATCTTCACTATTCTCCGAGTGGTTGCAATTGTATGGCCACAAATTCCACTGTCCTAAAATGGAAGATTGCCATGGTTTTAGAAAAAGAATTGTTGTGTTTCTTCCAATCAGAGAAGAAGAATGCATTACTTCGGTGTCTATTGAGCTATGGTTTAAATTTCCACCAATTATTGCCCATACATTAGTTGCTGATATTGGACACTTAGCAATTAAATTAAAAAACTTGGATAATTCAAAATATCATTATAGTGAAATGTTTTTCAATTCCCATTGAATTTCACCATAACCAACTTTTATTGTACATCTGAATGATATTAACGAGTCATATGATTTTTTTTAGTCATGTGACAAGATATGATCACGTGATCTTCTCTGGATTCCAAGTAAAATGTTTATTTTTGTTTAAGCCACTGAGCTGTCCTATTTCTTCTTCAGTTAGTTCGAAGTCAGAGATGCTAATATTCTCCCTGATATGATCTGGATTTGTAGACTTTGGTATTACTCCTAAAAGACAAATCAATTACAAATAAATGCGAGACTGAAGTCTTATAGTATTATGACCAGTAAATAAAACATTACATCCACATAGTTTCTACATCATAAATATTACCAGCTAATAACACTATGAATTAAACTTAAGCTCAGTTAATTGAAACGTTTAGTGTTGGTACTGGTCACACCCGGACATAGGGTGACTACTCAGGGTAATATATCTCACAAACACAGGTATGGGTCGGATAATTTAATTTGAAATATGAACATGCTGTTTACTTAAAAATAAGATCAGCATTAAATTTCTTCCAGAAACACCTGTTAAACAACCTACCAATATTCTGTTGAACGGACCACCTTAACAACACCTGAGCTGGAGTTTTGCTGTACCTATCGGCAACAGATTTAATGACTGGATCTGTTAACAACTGAAACAACAGTAGAACATATAACCGCTGAAGTTTTCATCGTAGTCACCTGTCCCATATGAGATTACAGAAGTGAAACAAAATGATGAGTAAGATTTTCAGTGCCATTCTGCTTGAGAATTGTGTCAGGAACACAAGTCTGAATAGGTTTGTTTTTTTTCTAGTCAAATCAGGGATCAAATACTTTCAGCTCAGAATACTAGCAAGTTATTAATCTTATGCGTTGATGGCTGCACAGGACTGTTGCCATGTCACTGAATTAAATTCTAAAGTGAGACATTAAAGCATATATTTTGTATGGAAAACAATATAGAACTGTGCTAGGTTTAGCATAAACCAAAAGGAAAAACACCTACTCAGTTCCTAGGGATTGACATAAATGTCCACAAATAGGAAAATTTCTCAAATATAACAAGTAGCAAATATTTACTGTTTTACCTTGTCATTTCCTGTGGTACCCAATGAGGAATATGCCTGGAAGTGTATATTATGTTGCTTACAAAGGTCAACAAGTTCAGTCTGAACCAGATATGGATGATATTCAATCTGTATTAAAAACACACAATTTATTGTAAAGATAAACATTGAACAATATTAAGAATTACACTATCTAGAATCTTTTAATCAAAAGGCGATAAGTATGTTTTCATCAGATTTAAAGATTTGCATATTTTAATTGACAATATTCAACTGAGGAATGCATGTCTGGCTATGATTTTTCAGAATAAGTTAAACTCGATACCTCCAATATACTATACAATATGTTAATGTTTTTTTTCTTGAACTAACTGAAATAGTCTATCCTGAAGATCCATTATTTTTGTAGCCATGATGTTTTGGAGTTTGAAATCAGGTGTCTAAAAACTGTTGATCATGTAAATTTATGTCAACTGAAAATGATTATATAAGAGGAATGAGAAGTCTGATATCTCATGTCTATGGAGTAAAAAATGGCCGATACACAATAATATAATAAGAATAATACAGTTTTAACTTATTTAGGGGCACCCTCCTGGTCTAACGGGTAGCACAGTTGGCCACATATTGGTAGCTCTTGGATTCAAATCCCGGCCATGCTATGTCAGATGGATGTTTAATCTTTCACTTCACCTTATTACATTTGGATTTAGTCTACCTTGTGCACAAAAGTGGCCATAAAACAGCAACTTTTAACTTATTTAGGGGCACCCTCCTGGTCTAACGGGTAGTGCAGTTGGCCACAGATTGGTAGCTCTTGGATTCAAATCCTGGCCATGCTATGTCAGATGGATGTTTAATCTTTCACTTCACCTTATTACATTTGGATTTAGTCTACCTTGTGCACAAAAGTGGCCATAAAACAGCAACTTTTAACTTATTTAAATCTGTGTTACAGGATTGTACAGTTTGTCATGTAACATTTAATGAAATCATAACTCTCCGATAACGATCCACGTTACTCTGTTATATTATTCAGACACAGCATGGATTTAGTTGGCTCTTGTATGGAAATAAGAGGTTAATTGATATTCAAGGTACAGGATGCATGCCACTCTACTGTCAAAATTGATACAAGATGACTCATTCCGCTGCACCTATCAAGACAATATTGATATGAACAACCTATGGATGACATGCATTTGTTTCTGTTAATAAGCATACAATAACTTTGCTAACCAATTACACTGATACCATATTTACAACTAACCTGTAGTACAGCAGGTTTGATGTTACATTGAAGTAACAGTTCATTCATGTGCTTCATTGTGTAGTTTGATATGCCAATAGCCTTTAGCTTGCCTGATGAGAAAATATTTGATGAATACACAATGCAATTCACTGATGATATAAGCATAATAATTGTTATTCAGTGTGTGTGCATATGCATAAACCAAGGCTGTACAAACATAATAATTTTTAAAAGATAAAACAGAACCATTTTATTTTTTATGTAAATCAGATTTTTTAATTTAAATCACCAAGTACTTAACATAATCTCAGTGAATCCCTAAATCATGCTTAGAAAAGATTTGACTTCATGTGTCAGATCATCCACAAAATTCATCCAATTAACTACATTAAAATTGTGTGTTTTCACTTGACACCTTCTATTCTGTTGATCTCCCAAAAATTATCCATCCCACCCATAGATTTGGTAGAACTGTCACTGATTAGTATGACTTGTTAGACTGCATAGTGTTGAAATATAATTGCAATTCATTTATAAATATATGTAAATATAATTATCTAGCATATTTAACAACTGATTTTAAATAACATTTAATGTTTTGTATTGAAAGTTTATTGATAAATGTATGAAACAATAAATAACCAAAAAAAGTAAATGCAATAATCATAAAAATCAAATCAGTCACACACAAAAAAAGCATAATAAAAGAATTTAAATGCATAATTTTTGGCAGTGATTTAAATCACAATATAAATCAAACTCTGACACAGACACACATGTAAAACAATATATGTGCATATGTTTCAAACCTTCTGTAAACAGATTTTCCATAGCAGCCCAGCTTTGTTTGCGACGTTCAGGATGTCTTGAGTCTTCTGGTTTCATTCCCTTAGTTCCAGGCCAGTGGATCAGATACAAATCCAAATAATCTACATCCAGACTTTTGATTGATTTCAAGCATGCCTCGTGGCATCCATTACCTTGATCTATGGGAGCTGATTCACAAATACAAATATTTATTTATTTCTGTTCATTTAAGGAGACAACATTAAATCAGGGAAAGTAATAAATTAAAATCACTAGTAGTGAATGCCTTAACCAGAACACAAAACTTTAAACTTTGTATAACAAGTTTTTAGCTGGGATTTAATAGGTCTTATATTATTCTAAGTAAAGTAAATTTTTTATGTTACCTAGTTTACTTGTTATGAAAATATCTTCTCTAGTAAGACCATGCTTTGGAAGGAGAATTTTTAATGCTTTGCCAATATTTCCTTCATTCTTGTATACTGCTGCAGTATCTGAAAGATGTGTACATAATTTAGTTATAACTTGATTAGCAACAATTTCTAAACACACACACACCAATTTCAGTGATTTGATCAGTACTTAAATGGAGACTAAGCAAAATGTAGAATACTGGAAGAAATTGGTAGAAACTAGAATACTCTGTTTAAATCTGGAATAAAAGGAAGAACCTCACATATTCAAGTAACATAGGCATGATTACTTTTTTTTTGCTATATGAACTGAATTAAAGTACATATTTCTGATTGTCATTAATGGACATTTTCAACATTTTCATTCATTAAAAACATGTAAGTGTGCAGTTTCAGTGCCCTTTACATTTGCTATATGCATGATTCTGATAACAGTATATAATTCAACAATCCAGAAGAATTTTAATTAGTTGTCTCCAAGAAGCAACATATGATCCATACTCAAATTAATTAAAATATAAACATTCTTAATCACACATCACTTTCAGAATTCATTAATATATACATGTAATAAACAATGGTCTCTCAGTTAGTAACTGAGTTAATATAGGCATGATATTGATGACAGGATAAATAAATAAATAATCTACCCAAAAGGTAATTAGTTGTCTCAGTTCAATTCCAGAATCAGAATTGACCATCAACTGCAATTTCAAAATTGGAATTGATCATTTAAAAAAAATGGAAATGGAATTGATTAATTTTGAATTGGAATTTCCTATAAAAAATATAAAATACGCAAATTAGTTTACCATTTAATATGTCTTCCTTGACAATCCTACTAAAATATAAATTAATCGGAGTACGTATTTCAAGTAGGTACCAGGAGTACCTACTCATGGTAAGAAGTAGTAGGTAAAAAGAGTGAAATTGATACATTTGGAATTAATAAATTTGATGTGGAATTTGATTTGACCAAATGAAACTGAGTGGAATTGGGGGAATTGACAAAATGGAATTGACCCCATGTTTGGTTGTCTCATAGATACATGAAACTCACATTCTTACCATATCTCTACTCGGCATATTTTAGTAGCTACTTTAAGCGAGTATTTATATCCAATGATGTCATAAATGAGACTAGAAAATGAAACTAGGATAAGGTAGACAAACTGTTGGAATAAACCAACCATAGAAAAACTGTCAACCCTAAAGCACATGTTTGACTAACTGTTCCATGCAGTGGGAACAACCTTTATTACAATTTAAAAACAAACCTTGATGCATAGCATAACATATTATAATATAAGTGCTATCTTACCAATACTCCTATATCCTGCAGCCAGGGCAGCATCTAAGACGTTATATACATTATCATATCCCTTAATTTTATAAGTTCCAACTGGAAATAAATATAAATTATAAATACCAGTTATTATAATCATAATGTTTATTTACATTTAAAATTTAACACTAAAATGACCACAATGGAAATAAGTATATTAATCAATGTATTTATTTATTTTAATGCTATTATATGTATTTACACTAGTCTAGTGTACAAAATAAATCAAATCAAATAAAAAAAATTTTAATCATTAAATCAATGAGATTGAGAAATGTTTCAAGATTACGATTTCATCATAGTTTAAACGTAATTCACGATTTCAATTCCAGAAAAAAAACGTATATAATTATAGATCTAGATCTATATCTTGGGAACGTGTCACCTACGTAACTTATATTATCGCCCATTAAAGACGATCAATAATTTACGACGAAAAGATACCATTATAAATAAAAGTTTAACATTTATACATATTCTATCCCTTACCTGAAATAAGTGGCATAAGTGATCCTGTATTCAGCTTATAAGTACTAGGCATAGTCATCGCAAACATTTGATTAAATAATAACAACACAAAGTTCGCATTCGGACGGACACTTGATACATAAAAGTTGCTGCGCTGTGAATTTACTTTACCATATTATCATGGGTTTTCCGGCAACATATGTGACCCGATTCTTCTCAAATTTAGCTGTTAGACACGTTGCTCTTAGTGCTATGGGAAGAATTTGCCATAACCGCTAATAATCACAGGTTCGGTTCCGTCAAAAGGTCAAAACTTTCCACGCTATATACTTTTGCATAAATCCCCAAAAAATATATATATTAAAGGTGGCCACCAGCTATCATATTTTCATTAAAATGTTCCCAAAATCCTTAATTTCCGAACTTTCACGAGCTATTACTAATGTGTACTACACTCGCTAGGGATTATTGTGTGACGTCATCTTTGCCAAACATCACGTAGTGCCACAGCTTTGTTTACAAGTGTCTTGACCAGTTGACAGACAGAATGTCAGATGCCGACAAAGGTTTTGACATTTTCATGGATTATCAAGCCGTACACATTTGAAGAACTCGCTAAAAAGGGTCAGAGGCAGTATTTATTGTGGTTTCAAGTTTGTAGCCGTGCTGAGTTTGTATTGTCATAACTGCACATGCGCGAAACAAACTCAGCACGGACCGGTCCGTGCTCAGGTTGTACCGTGCTGAGTTGTGTCCGTTGACTGTGTATGTGATTAGAAAATCGGTCTCGGGTTAGAAACAGCCAAGGCGCCCACTGTTAACATGGGATGGAAACATTTTACTAACGATAAATACTGGAAATAGTTTTCTAGATGAACGACACGGCTAAACCTTAGTTATTAATGTTGACTCGTAGTGGATTTTTAGCATGGGTTTCAATGGATTAAATAAATGATTTTAAAATTAAACTTTTAGCTGAATATAAATTGATTTGAACAAAGAATTTTTAATTTTAAGTTTTGGAAATATTAATTTTACTTGTACCTGGGAACCAATCATATATCTATCACCTGTATATTATTAAATAAAAAAAATGTTATTACATTAGAGTATTAACAGTCTTGATATTTACATAAACATTGCACGAATGGCTGATTAAGAAAATAAAATAGCTAGTTCACTTTCAATACAAAATATCATGCATAAATACCAATGTTTTCATAATAGAAATCACCCTTTGAATTATATTCTACGTGACATTGATTTTATCCATTCACATTGTCATGTCAGATGGCAAAGGTTCTATATAAAAAAAAAGTTTGACAGCCCTAGCAAATCGCGCTGAACGTTACACATATCCATTGGACGAATTCTATGCCATTTCTATTAAATGCAAAATTATGATCTGGAGATCCCATACCCTTAATGGACTATAAATAAAATCTAAACATAGGTGGTAATTAAATAGCCTATATACAGCTTTTCAGTAAGACAGTTATCGGCGACTACACGCGTAAATCGCCATGCAACACAGTTATTCTTAGACTTCTAACCCGAGACCGTAGTGTGAAATTCAGCCGCATGGTGGCAGCGGGGGTAATTGAATCGGTCTATGGTATTGAATAAATCTTGCGTACTAATTTTATTCAACATTTCAGAATGTAGTTATGACAAAATAAGACTACAGTATCATCCTACGTGCCAGAATATAAGACTGTATACAAAACCAGACTGGGGAGACAAGTCACCTTTTGCGTGCTCTTTTTTCTTTATATCTGATTGTTTATTACTAGAATATGAAGTTATTTCGCGTGACTAAACTATACTAGGGAGACAACTCTAATTTTTCTTTATATCTGATTCTTTATTACTTGGATATTTCGTATGACAAAACCATACTTGTAAGACCAGTCTCATTATGGGTGAATGTAGACATGTTTTCGCTACCCAGAAAGACCACGGTCTCACTTTTCATGACGGGCTCATCAAAACACGCGCAGTGTGCACGGATACCATGATTAACCAACAAACACAAATCATTTTTATGTGAGGACAGATATCAATTCTTTCGTTTCATATAATGATATGAAAAAATATAATTTTTTAACTTGTTCAAGAGTTGAAAACAAAATTGTTTACATTTTGACAATCTCAGTACGGCCTCAGAAGAAAGCCTATTGCGCATGCGCAGATTTAAACTCAGCACGGTACAAACTCAGGCCGGAACACCGGTCCACAACAATAGTTCGATTGGCATGTATTTATTTGTAAGCTTAATTGTTAAGTCAACACACGGGGCCTGAATGCGAATATTTCCCTCTTCCTATAACATAGCGTCATTTAAAATAAAGTGATATTTTTCGGTACACAGGAGCCCGTTGGATGCATGGGGCTCTCCCATACGTGGCCTATACAGGAATGTGCTGCCCTCGGTGGAACACATCCTAGACTAGTTTAACAGTTTAGTAGTTTCAACAATACACAACCATAAGAAGCTTTGACTAGGCCAAAGTAATTTTTTTTGCGAATGAGTCAAATTTTACTTTATTCACAAATGCGTGAACTGGTAAATGTCCAATAGTTTGCTCACAAGATTACCCTATTTTCGCTCATACATACCCGTTTTCTATTAAGTTTCTCCATCTAACTGCTGATTCATTTTGGTTTTGCATTACCCAGTTTGTCGAACATGGTTGGAATGGCGCCTTCTGTGAGCCTGACACTCTTCATGTCATAGCCAGCTGATCGTGCCATAGACGGTGAAATAACGAACATACAATACATCGAACATTCATCGAAGTGGCAAGTTGGCTTCCACTGCTCTCTGTTCATGTTTCACAGCCAATCGCGCAAACGAGTCTTGTTTTGGGGGAATTGATGCATACTCCACCCACTGGCAGATCTATTTGCACAATTATACACGGCACAATACACCATTTTATACTTTTGACAAAGACAATATAAAACACAGGTTAAACAAGGCCACATGGAGTATTAGACCATGGTGGCACACACCCCTGTCACGAATAATAAACGATAAGATATAAACAAAAAGGTATTCTCCACAGAAGGGTATTTTTCGTGAAGATTTGTTTGCTTAGATTCAGATGAGGAACACATTACTTTTTAATAAATCTTAACGTTGGAATAAATTGGGAGTTCACAATCAATATAGAAAACACCCATTGGCTATGACTTCTTATTTTATTGCATCTGAGAAATAATGGTGAATAGTAATACTCCGTTTACGTCATTTCGGCCTACGTCAAATTCGCCATTACGCCACTTTTCTGGAGTAAAGTTTAGTTCAGTGAACATCATAACGTCCGACGTAACTAAATAAATTCACAATAAAAAGAAAGAAAAGAACAATACAATATAAAATACAACAAAAACACATTAAAGGACTGAAAATGCATACACAATAAAATATTTACATCGAAAGGCATTTAAAGGGACAGTTCACACTAAGAATATATTTCTTAAATATGTAGTACTTAGAGCAGTAACCAAAAATTCCACAATAATAATCATGAAATATACCTGATAGTACAGATATAGGGAAATAATCCAAATTAATGGAGGGTTCTGTTACGGCTACATCGAAGGCTAGATTCGAAGGCGGGAAGGAGAAAGCCATTTTTAATCATCTTCCTCTTTTGAGGTTCCTTCTGGCTCTAAATAATATGGTTGGATGTCATTCATGACATAATTTTAACAAAACAATTGCGTTTTGTTATGGAATAATTCTTTGCTCACACTTGTTTATATGCTTTTGTACGGGCTCTATATACTTCTGGTCAAACTGGTTTGTTCAAGTGATGTCTTCATTCAGGAGCTTCCCTTTAAAGACATTTTAAGGCATTAGATCCGATTTACGTCAAAATCCGTGTTAAGTCACGGTTTTTGGAACCAATTAATGACGTAGGGCAGGGTATGACTATCTATTTGCAGTTGGAACTGATAAAATTAGGGGATAGCTAGGATACTTAATGTATATAACGCCTTAGATACTCTACTGGCTGAAGGATATAGGAATATAGGTAAGACAGCATTTATACTATGTTATGTATCAATTTAGTTTATATCTCGTTCAAAATTATAATGAAGGTTGATAGTGCTTTACTTTTCAAATGATGACAACATTTCTGACTTCTAATAATAATAGTAATAATAATAATAATAATAATAATAATATTTATGATGATGATGATGATGGTGATGATGATATGATGAAGATAATAATCATAATACAATTGTCATTATTAAAATACATGATTGCATTATTTTAACAATTAGTTATTCAGGCAAATAGGTAATGTAATGTTAACCAAATTAAAAGGCATTGATTTTGGTGATGGAACCTCTGTCTGATATAATTGACCACAACTTACTTCTCTATAATAATAATAATAATAATAATAATAATAATAATAATAATAATAATAATAATAATAATAATAATAATAATAATAATAATAATATTTTATATAGCGCCTTATTCAACATTAATTGCTCGAAGGCGCTTTACATTTAAAAGATAATTAAAACATTGTTACCGCAAATAAACCTACTTTGATACAAGTAAAAGTAGTTAGTTGAAATATTCCATTACTTGAAAAACCCTAATCAAGTAGATTAACGAAGTAGTTTTACTTCATTACATGACTACCCTGCACAGAGTTCAGTTCTTGGTCCTTTGGTTATCAGAATGTACAAACATAATCTTGGTATCATGGCGCAGCGATATAGTGTTAAATATCACTTATATGCCGAAGACACATAACTATCTATATAACTGGACTCTAACAATGAGTTAATTTTCTCCTCTTCCATGAAGAATTAAGAAAGTCGTTTTGCAGCTCGCGTTGAGACAAATACTCGAAAATCAGATCACACCAATTGTTCAAAAACTGCATTGGGTTCCTGCTGGACATCTGTGTTACTAATGCTGGAAGTACCCATTAAACCCTCACACAACAACAACAACAACAAAAACTACTACTACTACTGCTACTAATAATAATAATGTATATTTAATAAAGCACCATTACTAGCAGGAGCTATTCAAAAGCGCTGTACAAATAATATGTAATATAATAATACTCCAATTAATATGTAATATAATAATACTCCAAATAATATGTCTGTAAAAAACCTATAAGAGATTTAAAAGATAATTATTATTTATCTGTGAAAACGACCTTGAACAGGTGTGTTTTTAGAACAGATTACAAATTTTCAAGAGACGACGCATTTCTAATATTTGCCAGCAACCTATTCAACAAAGTGGGGGCTGCAACACTAAATGCTCAATAACCTTATGACTTGAGCCAAGACACTGGCACCTGCAGTAGTGTCTGACTGGATGACCTGATTTTTCGGGATGACTTTCTAATGGACACCAGTCCACACAGGTATTCTGGCGCCATATCATTAATCGATTTATAAGTTATTAATAACATCTTGAAATGGATACGCTGTCTAACAAGTAGCCGATAGTATTTGTCCCTATGCGAGCTGCACTATTCTGAATTCGCTGAAGCCGATTGATATTATAATCAGACATGCCGTATAACAGGGAGTTACAATAGTCTATACGAGATGTAACAAAGGCATGGACTACAGTTACAAGTGCTTCTTGTGTCAAGAATGCTTTCAAACAGTGCATGTACTTAAGATGGTAATAGGCAGCTCGCCATACTGATGTGACATGTTCATATATGTTAATATATTTGTCAAAACTAATCCCTATATTTTTTACTGACCCATTAGGGTTAATGAAAGATGCACCCATATCTAATTGTGGTGTCTTAAGGGATTTAACAGAATGTGATGATGCCAAATATGTATTATTTGTTTTATTATCATTTAGTCATTTTGAGTCATCCATAGCCGAATATCAGCAGAAATTCAATGTTCTAAATTCTTCAAGGAAGTAGAAATTTAACACATTGTCAGGATCCAGTGATATATATAACTGTGTGTCATCAGCATACAAGTGATATGTAACCCAATATCGCTATGCAATGATCCGAAGAGGACGGGTATACATTGTGAAAACCAGAGGACCAAGAACTAAATCCTGTGGTACACCAGATAACAAAAGCTGTAGATAAAATACCATGAACAGACACTCTCTGGGAGTGTTGTTCAAGATAGGATAGAAACCATTCAAGCCACATGACAGCATTGCAGCTCACGGAGCCTCGAACCCGCGACCGTTCGGCTACGAGTTCTATGCTCTAACTAACTGCGCTATCAGGGCTCGACACAGAGATAATGATTTATTAACTATATTTGTAATCGGAATTATCAGAACATCCAGACAATATTTCGCAAGCCATGTATGCATAGGGTCAACTGCACAGAAACCATAGATGACCTTTTCAGCCACTGTCTGATATCAGTGTCTGTAAAAGTTCAAATGTATCCATCACGGACATGCAGGACTCTTCTACCTATGGCTTACCCTGTGATAAGGTGCTAGAATGAAACACACTATGTATATCACATAACTTCTCACTGGATAACCTCTAATGCTCCTATAGAAGTCTAGGCAGTACTTGGCAACCCAGAGACTATCAAGTGGTCACTGCGTCGGGAGCGAGTAAAAAAACCTAGAGAAGAACCCAAACTCAATCGGAGATCTGGTTTTATTAGATCAGTGGATCAAGAATAGCGGTGGAGATCAATTCCTGAATACGACAATGGTTTAGACTCGCGTATTCGTGTGCGCCGGGTGGCACCTACCTATCAGCCTTAAATCTGGAACATCAATGATATCACTCTGGGTGGAGACTCTAGTACCAACGATACTTGTGATGGGTTGAACAATGCTTTCATGAAGCTTGTTGGTCATGCCAATTCCACCATATGGAGAGTCATTAACAGTCTGCGCAAAGATCAAGCACTGATCGCAACTGCCTTTTTCCGTGATCGTCGTGACGACTCGCCAACTAACCGCATCACACAAGAAGGCAGACCTCCAGGAACCAGAATATCAAAACAATTCCTGAGGTTCTGAGGGGGTTGGTTACGTTATTCGATGGAAATAATGTTTTACACATAGACTTGTAACAGATGGCAACATAGTTTTGAATTAAATTGTTTGTTAAAATATTTGTTCTACATTTGAGGGGATTATGTCCTGAGGGGATTATGTCAGTTTACCATCTTATTTGATATAAAAAAAAATTATTTACGGAATATATATATATATATATATATATATATATATATATATATATATATATAATAAAAAAAAAAAAAAATATTAAAGGGTGTCGGAACAGCGAACTGTTGGAACGACAGCGTTGTCACTGTACCTAATTATCGACGTAGTCTATCGCAGTTTAGAATGACCAGCTAAGTACATGACTGTGATGATTATTTACAAAACTACAGCCGTATAAGTTTCGACTAGGTTATGTATGATTGATATTTCTAATTGGAGATTGTGTACATATCTCAGCCAGTTTCTGGTAGTACCTTATGACCTGAATAACGGTTACTGAGTACAACTCTGCTGGAACAAACAGGCCGTTAGTGAACGGCGTATACACTATAAGGTGTCAATAACAAATGGTGACTGAAAGTTGTCTGAAAAAGGTCATTCGATTAATGTTTAGAAATACACAGCTGAATCTGGATTAATAATGGTAGGTGAATTAATAATTATAGTATTTTATAGCTGGGGATTAGTATGATAATATATATATATATATATATATATATATTGTGTTGTGTGTGTGTATACGCTTCTCTCTCTCTCTCTCTCTCTCTCTGCGTGCGTGTGTGTTTATTTATTTTAGGGGAGATAGTACGCGAACCTGCGCAATAATGCATCCACAAGTTAAGCGTAGAATGTATGTACATTCCAACTGATGTTTGTATTGTATTCGAAATTCCAGAAGCCAAACGTCACAATTATCACCCGACAGACACGAAGGCGACTTTAATTCTGACACATACAATGTTTAACACAAACACACACACACACACACCTGCGCACACATATTTTAATTACTTGTAATATTTATATTTAAGTAAATAGCTTCTTGGGTAGAATGTGGACGAACCTATATATCGCATTAAAATATAATTTAACCGTAAATATTCAAAAATCAGACTGAATATTATTAGATAAAATTCCTACTGAGACCAAATTTCACTCCACTTCTCTCACATTAACGAAAACGAAAATTTACAATGTTTGTTAACATGTTTTTTATTCGCCTATCATTTGTTGACAAATAGTGTAATATATTTAATTGTATCACAAATACCACAATTATAGCATAAGAACAATCTCTACTTCCATCTCATACATTGTCAGATACACCTGGTGCATCTAAAACTGACTTGGTGCCATAAGGACAGTTAGAACAGATAATGTAGCTTTTTCTGGCCTCATATATATATATATATATATATATATATATATATATATATATGGAGAGAGAGAGAGAGCTAGAGAGAAAGAGAATATGCGAATAATGAATATTACAGTTTTTTGTGCTTATGTATACATAAGTTCTAGATCAGTTCTCAAGTAACAGTGGGTTTTTTGTTCTTTGGAGTTTCGTCTTGTAACTAGCTCCGGATTCATGTACTCAAAGTTTAGTTATCTAATTTAAAGAGCTAATTAAAATAACAATATCTTCTGTACACTTGTGTAAAAATGTCAAGGAGTAAAATACCAATTATGGTGCTAAGACTTCTGGTTTTAAAGACCAGACCATGAAACCCACCCACCCACTGACTCACTCGCCCACTCACTCTTGATAAGAATGTAGAGTGGACGTATAGGACAATAAACACTTTTGTTATATAAGACAATAGCACACTGTGTAACAGATGCGTCTTATAGTATTAATGTGGTCCATGACAACGGGGGATCAGTCAGCATATTGAACCATTAAAATTAACGGAATAGTTCATTCAGGTGATGGACGTGGAAATATCTCTTCAAGTCGACTTTCAATTTGCCATTAGCTGCCGTAGCATCAACTGATATGATAGGCACGTGTGTGTGTGTGTGTGTGCGCGCGCGCGTGTGTATGTGTGTGAGTGTATATGTGTGTGTGCATGCATGCATGCGTTGAATAAAACAAACTTTTCCTGTTCCTAAACTTAAATAAGACAAACATATATCCCAATTTTCAACCTACCATGGCAGTTACCCGATTAACTTAATTTACACATACCTATATGACATCTTCATGTGTAATGCCTCTATCTTTAATGTTCTTTTATACATTTGCCTAATAGATTCCTCGAATAATGTTAACTCTGATCATTGACCTTTAACCCTTGTTTAGATTAGGGTGCCTCCTTGGTCTAACTGGTAGCGCGGTTAATCACAGATCGCTACCACTTGAGTTTAAATCTCGACTTGGGCATGTCTGAAGGGTGTTTTATCTTTGACTTCACCTCATTAACTTTGGAGGTCGCTCTGCCCATTCAGCCTACCCTGTGTACAAAAGTAGCCTTAAAATATTTATCAATCATCATCTTCTTATCTAGATTTAGCTGTAAGTATTAATTTTGATGCTACGTTATGTAAAAATTAATCTTCTGCTACTGGACAAAGTTATGTTAAGCTTTTAGGCACTTCAAAAATGTTATTGGTCGTGACAAATGTGGTATTTAAGTGATTGACACACACGCGCGCGCGCACACACACGCATATATATAGATATATACATATATATACATACTTCTTATTACATCATTTAGGTATCAACAACAGAGAAACTATCAGAAGAAACCAATCTTCTTAAGTCAGATCACCTTCATGATGACGACACACAGAGCAGTACAGCAAAGACGATCTTTAATCTAGGAAATTCCATTGTGGGAGCTGGTGTCATTGGTTTGTTGCATCTAAATAAATATGTTATTGTTTTTGTTGATAATGATGATGATAAAAATCATCATCATCATGAACATTATCATCACAGTTGTGGTGATTAATGCGGATTATAATATTCACTCATGATACCCGGGTACTATAAGATCTGACGAAAGTCTTTATTTATGGACAACATTCAAATTATGTGCGCCGTACATATCCCCGATTTACTTCTGCTTAAAAACTATACACAGAAAAAGAGATAAACTTCTGCTGAAGAGTAACAACAATTTAGAAATATGCAATTTAATGCCCCGTACTACAATCATCCGAAGAAAGGGCTGATGGAAATTAACGTGTATTTGCCTCTTATAAAACTAGAATATATTCAGAAGAATCATAGGATTAAATTGATTAATATTTTCTCAACAACACGTAACATTGGTGTTTCAATGTCACCTTATTAGCTATACCATACGCCATTAGTAGAGCTGGCTTTGGACTTGGCATTGTGCTACTAGCCCTTGTAGCTGGACTGACAGGTAGGTGTCAGTATATATATATATATATATATATATATTTAGAGAGAGAGGGGGGAGAGCTATTTTACTTTTGTTATTTTATCATTGTAATAGTATTAATCCCACTGAGTACTAATTTAAATATTACCATGACGATAACATTTTTATTATATTTACTACATCTTTATAGATTATTCTGTGTTGTTACTGATAAGAGGCAGCGAATTATCGGGTAGGTACACATATCGTGGCATGATAGAAGTGGCTTTTGGTAGAGTTGGATCGGTGGCGTTGCTTACCATGCAACTAATGAATCCTTTTATCAGTACGTATTAAGTTTCGTTGTTACGTTGATGAAGGCGAACAAATATAAAATATGTGTGTTCAGAGACACACACACACACGCACGCACACGCACACACACGCACACACGCGCGCACCACACACGCACGCACCACACACACACGCACACAAACGCACGCACATACGCACACACACACGCACATAAACACCCACACATACACATACCGGGATGCATATATACCAAATAGATGCATGTACATAGATCCATTAACTATTCTAACACCACTTTACAGATTTCTTGTTATAAAAGTGACTCTAATATTCCACATCTTCCATACAAAATATTCCACATTCGTGTTTTCGCGTTTTAAAATCCGTATACGATCAATTTCTATTACAGATATGATTAGTTATAATATTGTTATCGGTGATACAACAACAAAGTTAATGAAGAGCTTTGGTGCCGGTGTGTAGTCTCGTTAACTTTACTTTCTAAATAGGAATTCATCGTTTTATAATCCACAAACATAACGTATGACTCATCCTTTCGTGTTTATCTCTCTTCCTATTCAGGATCTATATCTCACGTGCTTATCTCTCTTCTTATTCAGGATATACATATCTCGCGTGTTTATCTCTCTTCCTATTCAGGATCTATATCTCACGCGTTTATCTCTCTTCCTATTCAGGATCTACATCTCACGCGTTTATCTCTCTTCCTATTCAGGATCTATATCTCACGTGTTTATTAATCGAAGATTTATCCTAATATCGATGACATTATTATTGACGCTACCTTTATCGTTATATCGGAACATCACAAAATTGAGCAAGGTATTGGTACAAGTTTGTATTTATTCTATCGAAACAATAATTGAACAATATATTATTAGTACTTATTTTCATTTTGGATACAATTTTGGTCAGATAAATATCACTATTCATTAAAAATTATTTTTCATTCTACATATAAAACTTTTAAGTTATTATTACTATTATTATTATTATTATTATTATATTGTGGATGTTCAAATGTGATGCGAAAACTTAATCCGAATAGATTAAGGAAGCACAGATGGAAGAGTCAATCTAATGGCTGCTACAAATTTAAGTGACCCGAGTGTCTTTTTGCTGTTTTAACAGTGGGGAGTGCTGGGTCTGATGTGCGTATTCGTTATGATCGTGTTGATTGCAGTTCGGTTGAAGTCCCTTCACATGTGAGTACCAAAATAAGATCTCCTATTGTTCAGACGGCTCACTGTCTCGACCTGTTTTTCTAAACACCCACCATTTCTTCAATGCAAATAAAAGACAAATTCCTATTTTACCGAAATCTCGGGCGAGCGCTTTCTTAATGCATTGGGGTTGGATCACAGATCACTACCATTTTAGTTCGAATCTCGGCGTGGGTATATCTGAAGGGTGTTTCATCTTCGACTTCGCTTCATTACATTTGGAGGTCGCTCGGCCAATTTATCCTACAATGTGCGCAAAGGTGGCTGTAAAACATCAATTATTATTATTACTATTACTATTAGTATTATTATCATCATCATCATCATCACCTTAGTGTAGCGGTTATAGCTGTGGTTTCGAATTCTACTCATACCTGTGTTTGTAGGCTGTTACCTTACAGTGTTGGCCCTTCCGCCATATGTCCTAGGCGTGATCAGTGCCGATGCTAATCAGATTACTCACTCACTCACTCACTCCACTCACCAAAATCTCGGCATCGGATTATAACAAAATGCCTTGGGACGCTGTTTTTTCTCTATCTATCTACTTAAACCACTTACTCCATACTCTATTTGTTGTACTAAATGACTCACATCTTTCACAGGTACTGTTGGATTGGCCCACTTTTATTTATTTAAATCGGCTAGCTGTGTTTCACATTTCAAAACCATATTTCTAAACAAAACACCTAATATTTAGAAACTCCCCCCCCCCCATAAACCAGAACGGAAGCGTTATTCCACAATGTCTAGGCCGCGATGTCTGAATATTCGTCTATCGGAAAAATAAGATATAGGTATAGAAAACAGCTTCCTGCCGGTATACGTATTGATATATTGTCATATAAAGTTAGTGTTTAAACTAAGAATAACAGAGGATATGTTTATTTCGTTGCTCACTTCAACAATATCACCGCGGACCAATCAGTCCTAGAACAGATAATGCCTTTGATGTGGCCAAGCCAGGTATAACAACAGCTATAGGGATTATCTCTTTCAGTAAGTAAAACGGATTCACTACAGTAATTATGTAATGACAGACAAACGCACAAACAGACAAACGCACAAGCAAACATACAGACAAAAAGGGGGTTACGTTCACAAGATGATCAAATATACCTCCAATTAGCACGTTTGTATTTTCAATTGCCCGATTCTTCAATTATTAAATAGGCCTTCATCGTATACATTAACTCCGTAAACATACTATGGCCTACCAAACGTTCTAGGACACTGAATGGCCTAAATTGTGCCGATCTGTCGTTAAACAACACATTCATCAATTCATCCATCCATACTATGGCGTAGGCTAGATCCATGCCCGCACTTCGAGGCTAATTTTACATAAACTAATAAATGTTTTGTGTTAAATAATTATTCATATGCCTCCTCTTTATCTTGAATCCAACAAACGAACAGCTGAATAGGATTTCATATGCAATATTTTCTTGTCAGAATTATATTTTGGAGACGTTCTGGAAGGAATTTGCTTTAAATGTTAGGCTTAGGTCAGTCTATTGTTTACGGCAGGTTTCGCCTGCCCACACAACGTACATTTGATGTACAACTCGATGAAGACGCGGACAGAAGAAAATTGGAAGACAGTAACTCATATCACTTTGTTCATAAGCTCGTTCATCACTTTGTTGGTAGGTCTGCTGGGTTACGCTACGTTTACTGGAAACTCTCAAGGTCAGTGGTCATAAGGTGTTTTTTTGATGAACACACACACACACACACACACACACACACACGTGCGCCAAATATTTTCACACGAAAGAGGCGGTAGTAGCTTGTTATAATCGCTAGCAATTTGTCAGGAATCGTACCCTGAAGTTGAATAGAAAATATTTAACAATATTATACCGACTATTCAGGCAATCTTCTAGAGAACTATTGTACGAGAGATGACGTCATAAATGGCGCACGTTTCCTATTCACCATCAATGTGGTGATGACGTATCCGATACAATTGTTTGTTATACGACAGGTGAGTGACATATATATATATATATATATATATATATATAGGTATGTGTATGTGAGTGAGTGTGCGGTTGGCTGGATAGATGAATGGGCCCGTGGATGGGTGCATACAGTTCATGAACGACATAGCAACAGTATATTTTGTATGCTTTATAAGCAATAACTCCATTATATTCATGTAGGGCACACGGTACCATGTTTAACATGTCAAATTAGAAAGAAACACCTTGCCATATAATTTCCAATTAGATCCATACTTTATCTATCAAATAACATAACACATCTTCATGAATTTTTGTGTTTCTATTGACATATCACTGTGGGAAATATTTAACTTTACAGTTATCAATTTGTTACATTTGTGTATTAGTTATGATTATGGATGCACATATTTATTATAATCCTAGAAATACTAACATCCCTCTCTCCAGAACAATTACTAAGTTAATAAATATGGTTAGTGGGCTGAAGGTAAGATTCTTAGTTAAATTTAAAATTACTTTCTCCTTTGCCTATTATTATTATTATTACTATTATTAATACATTAATATTATTATTATTATTATTGCTAATGCTTTTTTAGTTCTTATTGTTTAATGGAGAATACTTTGTTTCACTGACTTCAATAAGACCCTTTTTAAAGATATATTTTACATTTCTACTTTTCCAGCTCTTAGAAGAATTGATGTTCAGTAGAAGTCCGTCCAATTCGACGATGTTACACGTACTTATAACGACCTGTTTAGTCGGGATAACTCTCGGCATCTCTCTGTGTATTGACTGTTTGGGCATCGTTCTGGAATTAAACGTAATCCGAATCCAGTCCAAGTACCGATAATAATTGTCGCCAAGGCCAAGTTGAATATTTAATAACATCCTTTTTATAGTTAATTTATTTATTTATTTCTGCGATATAAGGAAAAGGTGAAAGACATGGATTTATTTGAAGTTATAATTCGGTCAGATCATTAATGTTTTGCGAAGTATATTTAATGCCATATATCATCTATCCGTACTAATACTACGATAAAGACGATGAGTACAACAACAACAACAACAACAACAACAATATTACTACTAATACTACTACTAATATTAATAGTATTGTCACTACTACTACTGCAATAACCTCTGCCGCTACTTCTAATGGATGAGCGTCTCTGTAGTCTAGTTGGTAGCGCGCTGGAACACAGCTCACTCCCACCGGGGTTAGAATCTCGGCGTGGGCATAGCTGAAGGATGTTTCATCTTTGACTTCGCTTCATTACTTCGCTCGGCCCATTTAGCCTACCATGTGCACAAAAGTGGCCGTAAACTGTCAGTCATCTAATGCTTCTGTTATGACAACATACATGCACGCACGTGCCCATGCACGAGCACACTCACACACAATCAGTACTGTTCTACATGCATATGTTATAATAATAATAATTATTATTTTTATTTCAGGGTGTTCTCATCATTTCACCTCTGATGTTTATATTTCCACCTTTGGCGGTGTTCCAGTTAACAGACAGACATAGGTTATCATGTACTAATCTACCCCTGATTGGTACAGTTATGTTTGGAGTGTCAGTGTCATTAATAGGCTTTGGGTTGGTGGTGTACAATAGTATATTCGGAGACTTCTGTACTCACGGCGAAGAACCGGGCTATTGTCTCCAGCCTAATGCATCCTGGCAATCAATCGATGTTACCGTTCCTGATTTAATTAGAAGTAACATAACATTTTGATTATTGGTGAATAAAATATAATGTCTTTCACCTCTACTTCTTTAATGATTTAATTATGGACGTGCATATTATAATTAAGAATACAATACCACTTAGTTAACACAATACCACATCATTATTTATGTAGAACAGTTTCGATACTAAAAAAGTAGCACGTTATTTAATTTAGATTGTGTCTTGATCAAGTTAGAAAATACACAACAAAGTGTCTATTTCTCTTGACATTGAAGTATCGATTAGAAATATACACTGCAGTTTATTATTTATTCATTTAAACTTAAAGTTTCGGCAAAGATATTAGAGTTGTACGGGAATTGAAGAAAATATTCCGGATATTTTGCTCCACCAAAAAACCCTCCATATATACGTCTTTCACTCCGTCACCTTTGACTTCTAGTCTTACAAGAGGTAAGGGGCGCCTCCGTAGTCTAGCGGTAGCGTGTTGGACCACAGATCACTACCACCCGTGTTCGAATCCCGGTGTAGGCATATCTGAAGGTTGTTTCATCTTTGACTTCACTTCATTACCCTTGCAGGTCGCTTGGCCTATTTAGCCTACCATGTGCACAAAAGCGGCCGTAAAACATCAATCATCATCATCATCATCTTTACAAGAGGTACGATAACTAAATAACATTGTCTTAATCCGAGGGGTCACAAACATACGCATGCACACACGCACACACACAAACAAACAAACACACACACACATACTGAATAAATAGAAAAAGATATGTATTTTGCACAAGACATGTTTATTCTTCTTCAACGTTATAAGTTTTCTATAAAGGGCGGAGCTGAAGACAATTTTGTCTTCAAACATGTTGTATATTAACATCATAAACGTGTAACAAAGTTAGTGTAAGAAGACAAAATCTAGTTCGTGATGCCTAAGTAGTGTGTAGCAGTGTGTAGCAGTGTTCAACGAGAAACTGAAATGTGTTCAACGAAAAACTGAAGTGTGTTGGATTCAAATCCACCAACTGGCTACTCGCGTGTCGCTTGTCTCATGCTTATAAATTAATGTGTAGGTTATATGTCAATGGTGTTAATGATGTGTTGTTGATGTTCTCTTGATGATGTTGTTTTGGTGATGTTGTGTTATTGGCGACTTGTGGTGGATGATGATGTATTGTTGTAGATGATGGTGATATGTTGTTGATGTTATGTTGCTGATGATGTATTGTTGATTGTGAGTTGATGATAATGCGTTGATGACGATTCCCTGATGATGTTGTGCTGATGATGTTGCATTGAAGATGATATATTAATGACTTTGCGATCCGGATGTTATGTTAATAATAAAGATGATGGATTGTACGAATCCATAACCAGGTGGAACGCTAACAAGTAGAGATTCCTAATTCTTGTACAGTTAGGAAGTACATATGTTGTATAAAAAACCTGTAAAATATGGACTATCAATGCATTCCAGAAACTATGCTCCTAAAAGAATATTCAAAGCAAAACTATCTTTTTATTCTTTTGTATTGTATTTGAAAATCATTGGCCCTTAGAGTACACAATATTGGTAATATTTGTCTCATGGAACATAATCTAACCTAAAAACATTTCCAATCATATTCTAAAAGATAAAGTATCGAAGCAATTCATATATTGGGATCCAAGTTATAATGACCTTGACCTGGCAATCTCCGAAGTGTCATGGACTTCTGGATATCTTGTTATGATCATGTAGGGTTGAAAGCCATTTTTTCAAATGAGAATAATACTATATTTACTGGGTAAACTAATATTTCTTATCTGTTAAGAAATCCTCTAAACAAAAAGGCGTCCCTTACTTCCCGATGCACACAATTCCTATGATCCAAATGATCACAACTACCACTACTGATATTGCTATCAGACTCACTAGCCATAAAGCTGTAAAGGTGTCAACCACAAAAAATTTAAATACAAATTTAAATATATATATATATATATATATATATATATATATGTGTGTGTGTGTGTGTGTATGTGTGGGTGGGTGAGTGAGTGAGTAAGTGAGAGAACATACATACACTTGTAATATCACGTTTCTGACACAAATTGAACAAACGAAGTTCTGCTTAGATAGTAAACTAAGATGTATAACAAAAAGGAGGCGCCATCTTAGATAACCGAATTAGCGTTTTTTAATTAGAATATCAAAAACATTACACTTACAAGAAGGTATGCTTACAATGGTACTTTTTAATCAGTTCAGATATAATAGATGAAGCAACTATATATATATATATATATATATATATATATATATATATATATATATATACCACGTGGTTATCATTAACATCATAATTTGATAAATTAGATTTATGGCGGAAAAGTGTTTAACATTTAAAGGAATTTTATGTCGCTTAAAACGAGGAAAATTCCAACCTGGTTTAGAACAGTTGCCGACCACTCCAGACCAACTATGTCCATCACAAGACAGATGCCATGTCTTCTGGCTCCACTCACGACCGATCACAGCTTTGTTTTTCCGTCACTTTTATACCGCACATGGATAGGAGGTGATATATCTGGGCAACCATTTCTTTTGATCGTTAATATATACCGTTTTATGCATTTTCGAAATTATTATCTTCTTACATTTACATAACACAATTAAAAAAAAATTAAAACGTGAAATTTCTTATTAACCAGGAAAGGTATTTTGTGTATATGCGAGGAACACATAATCAACGACAACAAATGAAACAACTAACAAACTACAAATAAGCATTGGACTCATACTTAAACACACCCATACCATAGACGTGTTGTTATCTTGGTGAGTTGTTTATAGTAACTGCTAAGGAATACTCGTGGTTAAGTGTGTTTTAATAGCTTCATACATACTTTGAAAATGAATAATAAATCCTGTTACAACTTGTTCTTGTGATGTCTGTATAACTTATATTTGTAGAATATTAGTTCAAGATTGGTACACTGGCCTCTGTTTGTTCTTCTCGGCCAAAAACAATCACTTTCGAGCCACCCATGATGTGGCCATATGCTAACTATTCACTGCTGTTGTTTTCTTGTTGTTTGGGTATTTCACTACCAAGGTCAATGATATTAAGTTTAATCGAAAATTCAGAAAAATCCCCCCCAGTAATAAAACTGAAATACTTCACTGAAGCTGCACACCTCGTAGACAAGTGTATTGTACAGGTATGCACATTTGCAAGTAAGAACGACAATGCTTATTACAGGCTACAATGTCATCTTTTGGAATACTGCATTCTCGTCGACCAGAACACCATCTGTTGACAACAAACAAGATGTCATTTTCGCAGACTATGGATTCTTCTTCTTTAATACGACGTCTTGTCTTCATTCTTCCAAACGGAACCTTCCTTTTCACCAATTATCGCTTATGCCTAGGTAAGTGATACATACATGGCACCTAGATTTGAAAACTGGGATTAATCGAAGTCCCATTATAACGAAATTAATTCCCATTCCCCTTGAAAGACACCTGACCACTTCGCTGTAGGATTCACCACAACCCTGGTCAAACCTGCTCCCACACAGAAGACTATTTCTTATAGAAAACTACACGCCATAGATGTGGAGGCTTTCAAGCATGCTATCGTAGTCTTCTCCATGTTACAAACTACGCAAGATGATGTAGATAGTTTGGTGACTGCTTTTACCAATGGACTATCATCACTTATTGATAACCATGCACCTCTTCGTACTAGAAGCATTAAGGAGCGTCCTCATTGTCCATGGTACACCGAAAAAGTACATGAAGCTAAACATCTCCGACGGAAACTGGAACGACGATGGAAAAAGGGTCGCTTGACTGTTAACCACCAAATATATAGAGATCCATGTATTATGGTGAATAAACTCATAAAACAAACCAGGATATCTTAATATTCTGAAAAAATCACTTTTCTGCGCCCATTTGACCAGAAGGGCATATACAAAGTGGTCAAACACCTGCTTGGTTGCAGGGATCAACATCTCTTCCCCAGACAGGGTCTCCCAGTGAAATAACTGAGATATTCAGCTTTTTATTGGTAAGATACAAATCATCCGACGTGACCTCAAGACATATCAGATGCACGGTATTGACCAGGACGTTGATACTTCATCTGTAAATACACCACTGGAGAGGCTTACTCATGTTCAGAAGATGAAGTGAAGAATCTCATCATGAAGTTACCTAGTAAATCCTGTAGTCTCAATCCGGTGCCCACATGGCTTCTAAAGCTGTATGTTAGTGAGTTACTCCCTATCACCACCGCGGTTGTGAATGTCTCAATGGATAGTGGTCGTGTGCCTTCTGCATTTAAGTGTGCCCAGATACGACCACTACTTAAGAAACCAGCACTCGATCTAGACATTTAAAACAAAATACAGACCCCTATCCAATCTTCCGTTCATTTTCAAGGTGTTAGAGAAGTCTGTAGACACACGTATTGAACGCCACTTTGTGTAAAAAGGGTCTTCACGAAGAGCTCCAGTCAGCTTACCGTAGATCTCACTCGCCCGAGACGGCACTTCTGAAGGTACAAAGCGATATCCTCGAGTCTCTTGAAAATCGTTTTGTCATAGTGTTGGTCATGCTCGATCTGTCAGCTGCGTTTGATACTGTCGATCATGGGATCTTGTTGAGTCGCTTTGAGAAGGTATTCGGAATCTCCGGAGCAGCTCTCAAATGGATAGCATCGTACCTTACCGACCACTTCCAGGTAGTGGCCATAGATAGCGAGCACTCTAAGCCAGTACCCCTAAGATATTGTGTACCACAAGGCTCGGTACTCGGCCCGAAGAAATACACTATGTACGCTAAGTTACCCGTCAGCATAGATATTCTTACCATTTATATGCAGATGCCACTCAGCAACAATCCCTCTCACTCATTGAGAACTGTCTTACTGACACTGAGGGATGGATGCGTACAAACATGTTCAAACTGAACAGTGACAAGACGGAAGTTATGCTGTTCACATCAAAGCATAATGCCATCCATATGGAAAACGTTACTGCTTGTTGTGGTGACATTAATATAACATCAGTAAATACTCTGATGAACTGAAGTGTTATCTTTGACTCTGCACTGAATATGGATCAACAGTTGAATAATATCTGTAGGTCTGGCTATCACCTACTCGGCAACATTGGGTGTATTAGGCGTTACTTAACAAGTGATGCAAGTATGTCACTAGTCAATGGGCTTATAACATCACGCTTGGACTACTGTAACGCTCTGCTCAATGGACTACCCCAGACCTCCATTTACAAGTTACAACGTATACAGAACATAGCGGCACTGATTGTAACCCGAACATCACGCAGGAGTCACACGACACCAATATTGAAGGATGTCCTTTGGTTACCTGTTAATTATCGAGTGCACACGTATAAATCCCT
>JAODUP010000776.1:210000-257500 GCA_025642065.1 Paralvinella palmiformis | reverse complement strand
TGTTATTGTTAGTAGAACCTTTGCCGTCTAACATCACAATGTGAGTGCATAAAATCAATGATCACATATATTATAATTCAATGGATGATTCCTATTACTGTAACATTGGTATTTATGCATGATATCTTGTATTGAAAGTGAACTGTTTTATTTTCTGAATCAGTCGTGTTTGCCATGTAACTGTCAAGGGTGTTTGTACTCTAATGTAATATTGTTTTAAATAATATAATGCAGATGATACATAAATGATTGGTTCCCAGGTAGAAGTAAAAATTATATTTCAAAATACCCTGTATATCTACATTAAATATTCAGCTAAAAGTTTAATTTTAAAAATACAATCGACACAAAGACACAATCGTTCAGCTGAAATACTAGTCTCAGTTACCATGTAATATTAAATCATTTTCTGAAAGATTTCCAGTAATTTTACCGTTAGTGAAGGTTTGCCATAGAAACTCTTGTTAAAAAAACCCTTACAAGTTAACATGAATAACAAAGGCTTAGCTGTATTATTCATCTGGAAAGATCGGTTCGCTCAATCATCGGGTTATATACTTATACATATTGTGTTAAATCCTTTGGAAAGACACAATCGTTCAGCTGCAATATTAGTCTCAGTTTCCATGTGATATGAAATAATTGGCTGAAAGATTTCCAGTATTTACCGTTAGTGAAAAGTTGATATTTCCTGATCAACAGAGGGCGCCATAGCTGTTTCTAATCCGAGACTGCAGTTGCCTGGATCGGTCTATTGGCAATGATACTACCTTATTGTGTGCCAAATACCACGTACAGCCACAATTGTCAATGATACGACCTTATTGCGTGCAATATACCATGTAGATCCAGCAATTTTCAATGATATGACCATTTAGTGTGCCTTATACAATGTATACTCAGCAATTGTCAATGATGCGACTTTGTGTCGTGCCAGATACCATGTGGAAACAGCAATTGTCAATGATAGGACATTGTGTGGCGCCATATTATATGTAGATAAAGTAATAGTCAATGATACGACTTTGTGTAGTTGGATATATCACATAGACCTAGCAATTGTCAATGATATGACCACTTAGTGTGCCTTATGCAATGTAGACTCATAAACCAAGTAGACTGAACAATTGTCAAAGATATGACCTTGTGTAGTGGGATATATCACATAGACCCAGCAATTTTCAATGATTCGACATTGGGGGGTGCCTTATACAATGTAGATCCAGCAATGTTCAATGATACGACATTGGTGCGTGCCATATACAATGTAGATACAGCAATAATCAATGATACGACCTTGGGACGTGCTATATACAATCTAGATACAGCAATTGTCAATGATATGACCTTGTGGAGTGGGATATATCATATGGGTCCCTCAATTGTCAATGATACGACTTTATGTCGTGTCATATATCAAATAGTTCCAGCAATTGCCATTCATACGACCTTATTGCGTGCAAGTATACCATGTTGATCTAGCAATTTTTCAATGATAAGACCTTGTGGCGTGCCTTATATCAAATGGATCCAGCAATTATCAATGACACGACCTTTATGGTGTGTCATATACCATGTAGATTCAGCAACTGTCAGTGATACATCCTTGTGGAGTGGGATATATCACATAGACCCAGCAATTGTCAATGATACGACATTGGGGCGTGCCTTATACAATGTAGACCCAGTAATTTCCAATGCTACGACATTTGGGCGTGCCATATACAATGTAAATACAGCAATTGTCAATGATATGACATTGTGGCGTGAGATATATCATATGGGCCCTTCAATTGACAATGATACGACCTTGTGTCGGGTCATATATCAAATAGTTCCAGCAATTTCAAGATTCTGTTAATAACTTATAAATCTATTAATGATATGGCGCCAGAATACCTGTGTGAACTGGTTTCCATTAGAAAGTCATCCCGAAAACTCAGGTCATCCAGTCAGATACTATTGCAGGTGCCAGTGTCTCGGCTCAAGTCATATGGTGATTGTGCGTTTAGTGTTACAGCTCCCACTTTGTGGAATAGGTTGCTGGCAAATATTATAAATGCGTCGTCTCTTGAAAGTTATAAATCTCTTCTAAAAACACATCTATTTAAGGTCGATTTCACAGATAAATAATTACTATCTTTTAAATAATTACAGGGTTTTTACAGACATATTATTTGGGGTATTATTATATTACGTATTATTTGTACAGCGCCTTTGAATGGCTTCTCCTTGTAAGGGCGCTTTATTAAATACACATTATTATTAGTATTAATATTATTATCATACGACCTTATTACCTGTAATATACCATGCAGATCTAGCAATTTTCAATGATAAGACCTTGTGGCGTGCTATATACCATATAGATCCAGCAATTATCAAAGACACGACCTTGTGACGTGCCATATGCAATGTAGATTCAGCATTTGTCAATGATACGACCTGGTGGAGTGGGATATATCACATAGACCCAGTAGTTGTCAATGATACGACATTGGGGCGTCACATATACCATGTAGAGTCAGCAATGATGCGACCTTTTGTCGTGCTATATATCATGTAAGTCCAGTAATTGTTAATCCTACGATCACGTGTCGTGCCATATACCATGCAGATCCAGCAATTGTGAATGATTCGACCTTGTGGCTTGTCATATTCGCTTTTCACGATTACTTAAACATCGCATTGTTTAGCTAAACCAAATTTAAAGCTATGCAATAAAGTGAGTTAACATAAAGATTTCAAAAGGTGAATCTTCGTATCTGATACCAAGTCCTAATAATGCAACTAATGTCAGAACAGAGCAATCGAACCACTTCGACACATATAAATTCACGAACAAATGAGGAAAGTCCTTTCTATTCTGTTATCTCTTTGTTCACAAGTTAGATGGCTGGATATGCATATGTACCAGGAATACAGAAATAGCTCCTAACAAGAGTTTACCTTTGCTTAGAAACTTTACCTGATCAGTGTTTGGAACAAGCAGGGCAAACTAATCATTGACTCGTCATTTCGAGTTAATCATCATTTATTTCATTCAACATGGAGCACTTACTACGAGTTTTACAGTAAACGAATACAATGTATTACTTCATGAAAGTACAAACCATTAAAAACACAAAATGCGTAATATTAATAATCTAGATATTTTGTACTAGGTTAGGTACAAGTGAGTTCATTTTGTTTCAGGGGTAAGTATTTATTTCCACGTGCAGATGGCGTCATACCACCGTCAACCTGGCAACTCTGTGATGCGTCTCTTTCCTGGCTGTTGACGCTATCATCAGCGTCATCACCATCACCAGGAGTACGACCACGTTTGGTATTAGGATAGGTGCACTCCACTCCGGAGGTTAGAGGTTTATTAGGGATATCCGGTAGGGGTCGTTCCCAAATTCGGATTGGCGTCAGCTCGTTGACAACTTCATCTTGTGGGATGAGATACGAAGTAGGTCTGTGCGGATCAGAGAGTGTTTCTTTTTGTTCTTCTTGTTGTCCATATTGTTGTTGTTGAGATAATGCATAAGGAAGATAAAGCATGGAGGCCATCTCTATGTTAGGATCCAAATCATAATGACCTTGACCTGGTAGCCTCTGGATGGTCGTTAACTCCTTGACATCGTGTTTGATTCTAAGCAAAGGTTGAAATATTCAAGACACGTTAACGTACATTTCTACCTGTGGTTAAAGTTGTATTTTGAACACTATCTATCGTTTTAGGTTAGATGATCCTTACCTATATTTCTTGATACATACTACTCCAATGACGCAAGCAACAACAATTATGACAACTGATACTGATGTTAGACACACTAACCACAAAGCTGTAATAAAAATTAAACTTGGGTGATTGCATAAAATAAACGTAAATTGCATAACTGCGTATAACAGGGAAAATGTCCAAATTGTAACCGTCTCTGTGTATCACTAGGCCTAACTAATTACTGAAACACATATAGTTAGATCATGTGGCTCATTGGTAAACTGTAAGAAAGCAGATGATACCGTAAAGGTAATAATGGTTCTATTTGTATAAAGTAAATACATTATGCATATTTAATAAGGTAAATATGACACGATAGGCAGTCGCTATAATACATGTCGTATGATATTTGCAATCCTCGGTTAGGTGTGACAGTTCATGTGTATTTAAATGAGAATGTAATGTTATTAAAGTTCGGAAAAATAATTGCAATCTCGTTCAAAATTAATCAGTTGTAGTGATTGCATTGACCATGCCAGCCTCTCTTAGTCCACACACACACACGGACACACATACGCACGTACGTAGGCACTGACAGACATTCACCACAAACACACAAGTTACTGGTTACTTACTCGAAGGAAGATTCTCAACCGTCTCCTCTTTGAAGGTACTTTGGGTTACTGAAAAGTGATTACACCAGAAGTCGTGATTGCGTGGCTTCATATATGACGGAAACATATACTGCAACAAAGCAGATTTTAACAACTAATGTATAATTATATTGCCATATATTACCTAGTTCAGAACAGTTACCGACGACTCCAGACCAACTATGTCCATCACAAAAGAGATGCCACGTCTTCTGACTCCATTCACAGCCAATCACAGCTTGATCTCCGTCACGTTTGTACCACGCATGGGTGGGTGGCGCGAGGTCTGGACATCCATTTTCTGTGAAATTCGAATATACTAATTAGCTTGAACAAAAAAACAGGCAGAACGCCCGCGTGCTTGTGTCTAATGAGTTTGTTAATAATTAAGTCTCACGGCGATAAACTTGAACGAACGGGTTAATAACATACATTAATGTTAACTAAAACACTGCGAAACCAGGATTTAATTGATTACGTATGGATGGATATGATTTTTTTCAATAGGTGAAATAATAAAATTAAAACTATTCGGATGTTGATAAAATGTTATCGATAACGAAGACAAATATTGATTAAATTGAAAAAGGTTTATTTATTTGCCCATACTAAACTTTTCTTTCCTACTCGGTGTACGTATGTGTTGGATTGATTGGTCAACTAAATTGGGCCAGGACTCCAGTGTGTATGCGATACCGTTTGTTTATTTCGTGGGGATTTTCCATTGTTTAGATTCATACATACTTTGGAAATGGATTATAAATCCCGCGTTATCTCGTTCTCGCGATATTTCCATTACCATCTCTATCAGTAAACTATTGGATTTAGATTCGTATAATGATCGCTCTCTTTTGGCCGTTCTTCCGAAAGAGACTCTCTTTTTGCCGTCTATTATGTGGCCATAGGTTAATTCTTGTCTCGTCTGGTTCCCTTGTTGTTCGGCTATTTCACTGCCGAAGTCTATGATGCTAAGTTTAATCGTTTGTCCTGGCATGGCGACAATGATCCAGGGAGAATTAGCTATTCCACAACCGGTCCGCGTTGACCCGTGACTTGATAGATAACCCTCGTTGTCCCGGATTGTGGTACGATCTTTGCCGGAACAAGTTCCTGTTTTGGAAACTAAATCCGGATAATGTGAGTAAATTTGAAGAACCGGACTTAGCGCGTTTCACACACACACACACACACACACACACACACACACACACACACACACACACACACACACACACACATACACACTTGTGGAATAATTCACTGTATACCTTTGTTTGTTAACTCTTTATAGTATATATATATATATATATATATATATATATATATATATAGACCGAGGGATAACAGCAAACAACAGAGAATATCTTAAGTAATAGTACTGGGGTCACTATAGAAATACGCGTACAGCTAAAATTGAGCTCTCCACCAATATAAAAATGGGTAATCTATGAATCTTCCCCCCCCCACACACATAATGTGAGTAAATTTGAAGAACCGGACTTAGCGCGTTACACACACACACACACACACACACACACACACACACACACACATATGTCACGCATCCATATGTCTATCTCGGTATGTGTAGGACCTTCGTTCATCCATAAATACTACGTATCGAAAATAGTGCATAATTGATATAACTGACACAAATTCATTTAGAAAATATAGACAATGGAATTAGATATAACTCAGTCGACTAATAAACGAAAGGGTAATGTGTTGACTAAATGAGACTAATTCATTGCTTCAAACAAAGTTAGCACATATCAGGTAGACAATTTCATATAAAGGTGTGTGGGCTTACGACGGTCAAAGTGAGCAGGTACCTTGGATACACATATACTCCACTGCTGTGTACATCTGCAGGAAAGAGCGGCACTTTTTGTTATGGACGATGATGTCATCTTTCGGAATGTGACACTCCCGTCGACCAGAACACCACCTGTCGATTGCGAATAAGACGTCATTTTTACAGCCTATGAACTCTTCTTCTTTGATGCAACGTCCTCTTGTCATCCTGCCAAAGTGGGCTTTCTGGGCAATAATCACCTGTCCAGATGGGCACGACAGCAACCAAACGTCTTCCCACCAACAGAAATCTATAGAAGCTGACAATGAAGATAAAAAGGTTAAGTTAATTTAGAAACAGTCTGATTATCTATAAGTTTCTTCCTATTAGGGATGTCTAAATCGGTGTATATATTTTTAGATGTTAAACACACACACACACATACACATACACACACATATATATATATATATATATATATATAATAATAATAATAGGATTATATATACTATTGGATTTTACAACATGATCTCTTAAAAAATAACTCTTACATACCTGATTCACATATTCCGAAATATAGCAAAAACGTAATCACGGTAATGTAAACAAGTCTATGAATTGGCAGTAATGCTTCAGTCGCCATCACATAGATCGTATGTCAATCCTGAACACAGTTTAATTTATTATATATAAATGTATAGTACACTACGTTAACGAGTCAATGTATTGTTGTGTTCAAGAACATTTCGCTCAGTGGAAGATAGCCATAATCTGTCCATAAATTAAACAATACATGCAAATATAATCAAAATATAGCTTATTTTCAGCCACATTTCTCCAGATACTACTGTTTTAACATCCTGGATACAATAGCGTCCATTTACTGAACATTATTACGAACAAATGTATCCTGGTGTTTGTATACCGAACCTTTATCCTTCACTTCACACACAAAGAAGTCCTCTCCCGTTATTGTGGCATCCAATATGGCGCTTCAACCCGCTTCTGCCTATCTCATTATGTAAATAGGTCACAGCACTGGCGTCCGTTGACGAAATTTGACCTCCTTTCCAATTCCAGCTAAACTGGCGGGACTTTTGAATTGAACCTGAAAGAAAACTAGACCGAACACGGCCGCCGATTTGATGGCAAACAGGTCCCAACTTCCGGTCGTGGAAAAAAGGAACACAGACTGCAAAATCAGGTTATAAAGATGATGAATTATTGTTGTGTCAATCGTTGCATAAGCCGTGGGCGTGAAAGTAATACAAGCAAGGTATCTTTTCATCGCCTGTTCGACAACCTCCAGGCTTTTGATCCCAACTAAACTAGAATTACAGACTTGCCTAAAACGGCATTTGCATATTTCATGGCATATACTAGGAGAGGAATAATGCAGATTCTCTGCACACACAAAATTATAATGCACACATCACAATAAATGTTCGTATTAATAGGTTTCAAAACTCGAAGCGCTGCCACTTCAACGGTGCTTTTTCCCGAACCGGAAGTCAGCGGCCCAATCAAACACCACTGGGTGCTCGGTCTAGATTTCTTTTAAATCAATGGGTTGAGCATAATGCACCAATGCTAACTTACTAAACTAGCCATAAGGGGAAACTAAGAAAATTCGACGGAAAACCATTTATCAAAGATATCACTTTTCTAATTGCAAAATCTCAGTTTTATTACCGAGTAGTGTTGAAATTAATCCAAAGCACGAAAACGATATTTGTCTAAAAGTACCAAAATTCCTGTCCTTCTAAGTTCTAGGTGTTGATTCAATTAACCTGTGTCTTTCGTATATTTCAACTATCAACTTATTTCCTCAGTACATAGGTTCTCGGTAATTTGTGCCAGATCTGATCAGTGCAAAAGATTACAAAAGCACTAATTCACCCAATAAAATTATACAACTATAATTCCTCACTAAAATCTTGCAAATGTAATTTATAACGCTGCATTTACAAAAATACTGTGAAGGAAAACATAATGAGCATGGTTCTAAATCTTATTAAGTGACAGGTTATTGGCTAGAAAGGGGACACTGTTTTGCTGAAGCCAGTAATTATGAATATTCTTGAACAACTAGTCGGTAGAAAAGAGGAAACAGTCATCAGGTAATACTTGAATTCCAGTATAGTGTTCTCGGCCAGCCGTGGTTAAGTCAATTCTTCGTCGTACCATCACTGATCCTTCACAATCTAGTTGGCATCGCACTCCTCAAACGTCATATCACTTGAAAATTAAATAATCTGTAAATTGTATGCCTTGGAAAAAATGTATTTACTTCATCACTTCAAATTACAGTGATTTTGAGCAGTAGTTCAATGTGCCCAGTTATTGGTTTGATGTGGCACTACGAAGACGTTTTTCTGTCTTAGGCCGTTAAAATTAATTAAATGGTTATCGACCTCACATTTTCTGCAGACTGGGAGAGAGGCCCTTTTTATTTTTTGTTTAGCCAAATCACCGACCTTACTTTTTGAAAAAATAGGGGAGGGGGCTCTTTTGATGTTTATGCTAACGACTTTTTTTTACAACGAATGACCTTTTTGTACTAATAGAAGTTGATAATTAACATTTTGCAGCATAATGCCTGTCTTCGTTCCATTTCTATATCGTTCTTGGACAGAAATGTCAATAGCAAGAGCACTTAGACATAGAATTGTTTTAATATGTAATGTAAGCTGTATAACATGCTTTGAACGGAAATATTTAACATACTAAAAGTTGGACTGGGTCGGACCCAAGGTACAGCATTGTGGCGAATGAACCACCTGAAAATGGCCTGGTATGATAACATGTGTGGGTGCGACCTTATCTGACTTTTGGTATCCCTGGAAGCCAAAATTTACATGATTACCTACAATTTAGTGTTCAGACTGTATGTTCGTGTTTTGGCTTTGAAAACCCCTGTAAAACAACGTGCCACTGATTGTTTTTGTGCCAGTTTACATTCATCACATATGAGCTAATTGACAGAGTCCTCCATACAATCAGTTATGCCACAATATAAACTAACAGGAGAATGTTTTACACTTTAGTAGGTCAGCTCGACAAGTGATCCACAGTCAATATTTTCTCTCACAAATACTTTGTCCATGATCGTTTCGTCATCATGTTGAATGCCATTGAATGAACTGTCACATGTGAAGTCCACGGAGTCAAGGATCTGTGTCAGATCATTCTCTTCAGCCTGTCTTAATTGTTCTTGCAGTGTATGCATTTTGGCATGCAACAATCATCACAGTACACAACTAATCCCACGTTCAATAATGATTAGAGTGTTGCTATTTCTGCTCAATCTTGTTAACTTCGATCTTAAAAATATCACGTGAATTTTAGAATAGGACAACACGGCATCAGTCAGTATTCGTGTCAACGCAACTGGTTCCTTCAGCAAGTATGTTGCAACAATGTATAACCGTTCATTAATAGCTGCCCAAAAGTACGAGAGGACGCACCTTTTTATTGGTATTGGAAAATCCGTACTGAATAGTTTAAGCCGGCCGATTTCAACAGGCGGGTGGTCGGTGGTCAGGAAGAGAAACATTTGATTAATTTTAACGGCCTTAGACTAGCAAAAACGATGTGCAAGCGGTCTGGTATTGTTTGTACTTCTTATCTCTATTCGTTTTAAACACGACTGTAGTTATCTTCGTAATTAACAGTCTCTTTCAGATAAAGATGTGTTTCCCCCATTTTCATATTTTACACATCCCTTTTAGACATCTTAAGCCTGAAATGAAGCCCCTTACTTATGATTTACGCAAAAATGTCTGTCTTTCGAGTTGATAAAATTAGTTTGGACTTATGTCCAAATGTTAAGTCTAAACAATACGTAAAATACAAGCTTTCTGGCATCTTACTGATGTAATATTCTGCTTTCATATATTCCATTTGATTAAACATATTTTGTTTTGTTTGGACAACCTACCCAGCAGGCACCAGACGTTGGATCAAAATTGGATCAACGTTGTCCTTGGACGTTGGATCAATGTTGGATCAATGGTTGGATTTGAAAATTGGATCAACGCAATATTTGCAACACTGGATCAACATTAAAATTTCAGCATTAGATCAACGTAATATTTACAACATTGTATCAACGTTAGGATTTCAATGTTGGATAAAAATTATGAAATTGGTTAGATTTGAAAATTGGACAACAGTAGTTTTCATGATGGTTCATGTAAACATATTTATTCAATTGACAACAAGCAAAATACCTATACAATATATCTCTCATTTATGCACACATTCACACAAGAAATGTGGTAATATATATACAACAAATATAATTGATATTGTCACTATACCAGCATCACGGTTGATTGTAATTTAAGGAACTGGTGCAGTCAGGTTACGTTACTTATATATATATATATATATATATATATATATATCAATTCCATCCGCCACAAAGAAGTTTGGATGAAATTTCATTATGGTTAAATCAGCTGAAGAATATGACGCACCCATAATAATTAAAAACAGCTGCAATAAGAGTAATACTTCAACTTGTTCAAAATACAAAATGAATTGAATATCTAGAATATGACAACATACAAGTAAACCCATTCCATTTTGTAAAACACATCATATAGTAGTTTAATTCACAATCAAATTATATGCCAACGCAATAGTACTCTGCCAAAGGTTTGAATAGTTTCATGGATGGCCAATCAAATACGAATAATCTACATTTTTGGGTCAAATTATTATTAACATTGCTCAAAATAACAACAGTGCATAATATGTCCATAGCTGCAAACGTATGACTAATATCTATAATAACAACAAACTCCAGTCCAAAATAAATATATTAGCCACCACACTTATCCTGTAACTGTACTCGTGTAGGTGTATGCAAAAGAGTGCTAGTATCTTTTGGAACACAATTCTAATGTCGTCTAAGGATTCCAATCGCTTCTTGAAAAGCAGTTCTTTTACATGCATTTCTTACTGCTCATTCTGCAAAGTCTTTTCCAATATTAAGCTCTTTATTATCATCATCATCTGACAAATACTCAGATCCATAACTAGATATCACGTTGTCAGAGTTGTCTGATTGCTGACCACTTGTATCACCACTGTCGATATTAGAATCCTGTGTATTGCTGTCATCTCTACCATCCACATAACAAGATGAGTCACTATCACCTCCCTTATATACACTAGGAGCAACACTAGTACCTCATAGTACATTGGCTTCATCCTTATCATTACCACTAGCTTCAGCAATTGGCAGTACTTCTGCTTGATCCTTTCTCCATCTTTTCAAGTAGGCCATGCAGTAATATTCTGTTTGGTACTAGGAATACATGTACCAGTATGAACATTTTTTACTTTGTACATACGTGTCAATGGGTGGGGAGGCATGCGTATTGTAAAACCATTACTTATTTGCTGCCTTTTACTTGGCTACTTTCACGTAGGCGACCAACAGCAAAAACTAATGGGAGCGAATATTTTTTGGTTTATGTTGAACTTATGGAGCATGGAAGGCTCACGAAAATAAATGGCTACAAATATGCAATGAAGGGACCAGGTGATTTTTTTTGCGAGTCAGCGACATGATATTAATTTTAAAACAAAATAATAGGTTTTAGCCATGCAGCTTAATTTTACCTCGATGTTGCCAAAAGAAAGCCTGTAACCAACTTTTGATAAGTCATCTTCAATAACATTTTGGCTCATTTAAACCAATTCTGAAATATAAGCATTGTTTTTATTTGCAGCCCTCCCCCACCGTCCCCCAGACAAAAATAGTTTTTCCAAGAAATGAAAATAAGTGCACATCTAAGATATTGAACTTTTCAGCATTTTACAGATTTGATCCTTTTTCATGACACCCCCCCCCCCTTAGAGATTGAAAATAGAGAACGTTGTAAAACAATTCTATGATCATGAAACATAAACTAATGTGAAAATAGTTATATCTGAGATGTGAAAAATTCTCATTCACTAAACATGGGATTTCTATTTTCTGGTCTAAAAAAATTCAAACCCTTCGCTGGAAGTCAAATGTTCGTTCCCTAACATTAACATGTCAGTGTAGACACACATGCTGAGTGATTGGAAGTCCGATAACTCGATCAATCAATATTCAACAAAAGAAATTATATTTCAAGAACCTATACGTAGCATAATGTTTCATGACTATTCATATTACTAAATAAATAACTTTGGTACAACTTATTTACATACTTACCGGAAAAAAGATGCGTCAAGTATCCTAGAATTTCTAAAGTTTGAAGAAATGGCCGCGCTCTGTTCAACTGAGCCAGGGATGACGTGACGTCAGAATCCTGGGATTGTGGGATATATCGAGCTAGGGCGATACAGCTTGATAGCTGTGGCCAGAGAGTTGTGGCTTGATTTTGGGGTGTAATCATCTGATCAAAATTTATTTGAACAAACATATATCAATTAGGTGCGAAGTTCCACCAGATACCCCATTACAGATATACACACAATAACGGCTTCTCAAATGATAACCTTAAAATAGTAATTTATATATGATGGAAAATATAACATTGATCCAACATCACAATACCAATGTAAATCCAACACGATAAAATATAGCTCAGCTGGATTGGATATGCATTGGGTTCGCATTGTGCGACGTCGCAATGTAATATCTACCTATTCCTAACATTCATCCAACATCGGATGCCTGCTGGGTAAGAAGGAACAAACTCGATATATTTACTCGATTTTAATACAAATTCGAAGGAAAATATATATATATATATGCATTTTGGCCTGTGTTCATTGATTTGCATAAAGGAATTAGGTCAACTTTGGTGCACGTGGTAAACTAAATAGGCCGAGGAAATTTGAAAAGTAAATAGGCGAATTAAAATCTGGAGCACTTTTCAGACGTAGTTTGCCCATGTATTGAATTCATATTCCATGCTCTGGTTATAATATAATAATGTATATGTAATAAAACGCCCTTACTAGCAGGATCTCAGTAAGAAAACAGTAGTATAAATAATATGTAATATAATGATTCAGCAAATAACACGTCTCTAAAAGGTAAGGGATTTAAAATATAAGTATTATTTATTTGTGAAAGCAACCTCGAACAGGTGTGTTTTTAAAATGGACTCAGTGTCAATCAACTTATATTTTCTATACGAAATAATCTGTGACCATTTACCCCCGTGGTTAAGCCACGGAGAAACAATTCCTTCAAAATGAAGAAGCAATGAATGCTACAGAAAAGCGATGTATCACATAGCTGATGTGAAACACGATGAGTGAGTTCGTAGTACTTGTTGGTTGTTATTGTTGTAAGCCATATATTTCTACAATTATAACAATTGGTTACAACTGGAGCTAACTGTTACACCCTGAAATATGTTTAACCAATAAGACCAATAAATATACAGTTAACATATCCGTATTATTGACAATCCATATAACAACGGTCACAATGACAATGCTTATATCACAACGTTATGATTCTGTGCCACTGAGTTCTTGTTTGCCTTTGTACTTCTCTATTAATTCCTCTATCTTGACCATGATTTCGAGTTTTCCCTCGTATCCGTTGTCTTCGATGGCAGCCAACTTTTGTTGATACTCAATTGGTAGACCATTCTGTTTCGCACCACGCAGGATGACGCTTTTGTATTGTGGCGAAGGTCTGGCATCGGCAGAACCTCGGATAGCTAGCTGATAACTCCTGCATGCCAGCTGCTCTCCAGCTGGTGTCTGGACACTTATTGAGATTGGATTGTAAATTCCTCTGGATACCCCCTCTTGTCTAAAGAAACGGTAGACTCAGCCTCAATGGTACTTGTGTTATATTAAAGTAGCATATTTATCTTAATTTTAATGACTATCACTAATAATAATAACAATACAATGACACCAACAACAAAATTAAAAACTACTGCTACTATTTCTACTACCACTACTACTACTACTACTAATTATAATGATGATAATAATAATAATAATAATAACGCTGTACAATAAAACAACATTATTTAAAAGATCCCCCCAGGGACGGTGTACTGCATATATGAAACTTGTAAAAGATACAACTCACTCATCTAATTTTGCCATATCTTCCTGACGAAGCGTCCACACACATCCCCAGACCTGTTGGCCGGGACATTCTTCTATTGTGGCCACAGCTCCCTTCCACGGGGACTCAGGTCTGTTCAGGTCAAAGGCGAGACGATAATTCTAAGTAGAGATGAACAAACACTATACAAACTGAGTGGGTGAGTTAGTAAATTAGATGGGGGCAAACATGTGTTGTGCAGGAGCGCACAGACAGACTGATATATTGATATGTAAATAAATATAAAAGATTAGATAATCCTATTGGATGTTCAGAGACAAATACGATTTATATGTATTCATATACTTTTGAATTCGTATACCTTTTAATTCAAATCTTTCAAGGAATATCCATGATATGAATAGTTCATAAATACTTCTTGAATAAACGTTGAAGAACAGTTTCACATAAACATCCATTAGTGTTCTAAATAACAATTACACTGACTTGATCTAATTGACAAAAAGACTGTTATATCAATGGAACATCTTAGCTTATTGTTGTGTTGCCATTCAATGTAGAGCTTGCTAACAATAGCCAGCATAATTGGTATATTGAATATCATATACCATAAATAATCCAATATTGGTTGTATACAGCAACAAATTAATTATTAGCTTCACAAATAAGTTGAATATTAAATCAGTCAGTGCATAACAATGTTAACAAACAGATACATCATCAAAGATATGTTACCTGGATGTGGTACTAAGATGTGTTACCTCAGATGTGTTACTCAGGTTTATAGAAAGAATGCTGCTTGAATACCATTGCTTAGCTGTTATTTCTCCGAGCACGTTTTATTTGTGTATGAAGGTGTATGAACATCTTTAATCATAGCTAATGACTGTTCGTCCATTGTTAGAGTCACACATGAAATATGGACATACACGCACCTAGGTAATGAAGCTGAAACCGAACTGAACTTACATCGATCCGTCCAATGCTTTTAAATATAGCACTCGAATTTCTAATGAGAATCCTCTCCCGTAGGAGGTTACTGCCATATGCAAAATACATAAATGTGGTCGCCATCTTGGATATTGAGTTATTCATAAAGGATCAACTATGTGTTCAGAGAAATTCAATTCAGTATGGCCGATGCTGAACAGTTGGCATCCGGTTAAACTGAAACGAACGAAAATATTTTAATTACGAGAGAATTAAAATAATTCGAAAGGGTCGTTATATCGATGATGCAACAAGATTTTGGTCTAAGATGATTTAACAGTAAAACTGGGAATTTGTGTAAAAATATTAAACAACCACATTACTGAGTGAATTGAACAGACTGGATATTGCTGAATAACCGTTTCTCGGTAATGGCAATGTTTTAACTTTAGCTAAACGAGGAAAGTTCATCTGCAATAATTTCGAAGATTTAAGGCCCACAACAAACGGTAGCTAGTAAATTGTGCTGAGATTTTAATTTTAAGATAGCTTTCACAAACCCCGTCTCTCTCTCTCTCTCTCTCTCTCTCTCTGTGTGTGTGTGTGTGTGTCGCCTGAAAGTCCAGCATACACCAAGCGTTCTTTATATAGCCAATGCCGCCCTACATCGATGACATGAGACAGTATCTGACAGATTAATAGCTTTTTAGTGTTAATAAAAACGTTTTATGCGAATGATTTGCCCCAACCATGATCATAGTATAACCAAACTTACTTGGCCTACCATACACATTTACAAGCCATCTTCCTAAGTCATATGAAACTTCATAATTAGATATTTAGACAGTGTTATTCGTCAGATACCGTATGTATTTCCTATACGCACCTATCATTGATAAACCTATTGCCACTGAACCTGTTAAAATAATTTTTGGGACAAAGATTCTGAAACCCTTTCCAAATGACTCAACTATTACACTTTTCATATATAGCCCACTTTGTTGAAAACGAAGTTGCCACCGTAACAGCTTACGAACCCATAAATTGTCACGTTGGAGACCTCAACAGATTTATGGCTTATTTTTTCCACCAGTTTATGTTCTTTTTTGCATTATCTAGCCGACTAAAGTACTCATCCACTCGTCTCTAAACTATGTCTCATTGTCACCCCCACCGTTACATATTTGGGCATTCATCTGATCAGTGTATGCAACTTGTCAGAATTTATAGAGGCCAATGCGATCCGCGAAATTCTTTTACAAGTGTTGATATGTTTTACTAAGTCCTGCTTTTCTCACATAGCGAAACATGTATACCTCGTGAAATATATGCACACTATGTATATAAGGTAGAAACAAATGCATAAAGAGAACAATCAATTGTGCCACAAAACGTATTTATTACTATCAGTAATTCTATCATTTCCTATTTATATGTCCAAATCATCCCCAGATTCTATTTCATCCTCTGTGATGTCATGATCTGATGAATGATGTTTCACCTTTATAAAAAAGAATCTCCGGCTTCGATCCGAGTAAGTGTGCTACGGAGTTATTGCATCGTCGGGTATAAATGTTTGTACTGTCGACGATTCTAGTGGATTATTAGCAAATCACTGAGTGTGACTAATGACATTACAGTTTTATATCTTTTCATGTGAAAGAGTCCTCTCTCATTTTCCGAAGAGGAAACTAACATCGTCAGAACAGGATAAACACATTGGCAGAATGCTTCATACTGATAAGTTGCCAGACTAACAGATATTTTCCTTTACCACTGGTACACTTAAAATGAAACCCAACTATATAGTATGCGTCATACTAGCCAGGTGGCCTATCACATAGGTGTGTGTGTGTGTGTGTGTGTTACGAATCATTGCACTATTAAGCACATACCCAACAGTTAACTTTAAAATATATTTGCGATTACACAACATTTTCAAGCCAGTTTTCATATATATGCTTATTACATTACTATTTTTATATGACATATGCCATCCACACAAAGAGCTGCCAAGAATTGTTCATCTCTCTCGGAACGCTATCTCTCTATGACAATATTGTCATTGTTGAGGCACGGGGTACTGAAGTGTACGTTTCCGTATTCCAGTCGAGAACTGTATGATTAAGAACAATTATACTTTGGCGATCTCATACTGAGCAAGAAAAGGTCGTCAATGAGTGCAGTTCTTCTTTTTTTCCGTCCATTTATTCCTCTTGGTGTATGGTATTGTGGTGTATTATAGTGCCCATTATCTCCAGAGTGCAACACTCAAGGAACATGCTGCAGGTTCACGTGGTACACTCAGTCAGCTACTAGTGGACCACACTACTGAGACCAATGTAGAGGTGCGTAATGAACTCGGTAATCCTGATACTTTGAAGCATTCTCACAGACGGGAACGTGCCAAGACTATGCCCAATAACCCCGCTTCGCTTCGTGATCTCACACTTGATGAGGAGTGGAAGGTCACTAGTGACCATGAACAGTTCCTCATCCACGACAGTATAGTTGATTCGTCTAATAGTATGTTAGTATTTTCTACTGACATTAGCCTGCGTAACCTCGCTTGTTCTAACCCCTGGTATATGGACGGAACATTCAGTGTTGCACTATTACTGTGCACTCAGCTGTATGTGATCAGCGTACCGTTAGGAGAGTCGGCTGTGACCTGCGTATATGCATTCCTGCCGAACAAGCATACGCTCACATACGAGGAACTGTTCGCTGCCGTAAAGACAGATGTACGGAGCTTATTGTTGGTAAATGTTTAATAAAAACTACTAATTCGTGGAGTGTTGAATTGTCCGAGTGGTGAATTGTCTGTGTGTTGAATTGTCCGAGTAGGGAATTGTCCAATGGGGAATTGTCCTAGTGGGGAATTATCCAGTGGGGAATTGTCCGTTTACCATAGATTTATTTGTGTATCTATTTTTGGAGAAATAGGCTTTAAACGATGTTTAGATGTTGATATTCTGAGCCAGTGCCACCATTAAAATATATATATATATATATATATATATATATATATATATATATATGTTCTAACATACACATACACATTTGTGCGTATATATATATATATATATATATATATATATATATAGAGAGAGAGAGAGAGAGGGGGGGAGAGCTGAATGTAATTTTCATTGTCAAACAGCAGTAGACAGTTCTAGAATTTCTGAATATGTGGGGATTAGGAGTAATTAAATGTCGAAGCATTTTATTTGAAGCTACTGTATTCCAATATTGCTTCAAACCCAGAATCAAATATTAACAACATATAACGATAATCTTATTGTTTATTCAGGATAATTTCAGGGAGATGCTGAAGCGGATTACGATGAAAGGCCGCAATTTTTAGGCCAGACTTTGGACTCGTTACTGAGCCACAGAAATACTACCACTGACCCATCTTTCACTGAGATCAATACAACACATACTATAGCCTTTGTAAATAGTATACCGTTGTTATTAATGAGGGCCCATTTATACCAATAGATATTAGCTAATGTACACACATGTTTGCCTAAACAATTACAAATTGTACACAGCTAAGATATTATCAAATTTAAATATGTGTTAAATAAATAAAATACAAATTGTTATTATTATTAATGCTAAAGTAAGAAACCTAACAGTTGAAGAAGCATACCAGTAGAAATGCATAAGTCGTCTTCTAGATGGTATTATTGATGAACACCCCATACCGAACCCCTAAAATTCCACAATTTCTTGCCAGTGGACGTTAATAGAGGAACATTACAGAGAACGTTTGTTTACAGGCGACAACCATAATGTGTCAGCAGGCTGTTACGAGTAATTATCGACTAAAACGTTGTTACGCTTCACATCACTCATCGGGATAAGAAACAAACACTATGCCTACCTTTAACACCAGCTGGTCGTCAGAACGCCAATCTGTGTAAACATTACATGTGAGCCGCATACAACAAGAACAACAACAACAACACGAAGGCGAAGCGTTATCGTATTCTGACCTCTCGATGTTAGACAAGTTTACTGCACCTCAGAGATCGACCAACGTCTATAGGTCGACGTCAGACGGTGGGGTGGATACAATCAAACGTACGTCCTCTTACTTACTGGAGAAGCATTCATCCACGAGTCAGACCCATCACTCCGACTAAGGCCCAGTAAGGGTCGGTGTTTGTATTAATGGCTTAGGTTCAATAGCTCCAGGCTAGTTGACGCCGATTGTGGGCGTTTGTTTGGCGGGGCTCTGTAAAGGGTAAAACGTATCGTTCCTCATCATGACTGCTGTGAACTATTCGCGCCGAGTAGACATGGTTTGAAGTTTTATTGTTCGCACAGTATGTAAGTCTTTGATATATATATATATATATATATATATATATATATATATATATATATATATCCTTTTCAATAGCAGACGACGTCCGACACTATATTTGTCGTCAATTTTACAGTCCCTCGTCACTTATTTTATCAGCAGAAAATCTTTCGGTTACTTAGGTTTTGGCGATAAAGTGGCCTAGGATGCACCAAATACTCCCCCCAACTTTTCAGGAGAGAGTCTCTAACCCCCCTTCTAATATAGAAGGGCCACTACTGTGTTAGTGTGACTACCACAACCCCACGGGCAGCCCTTCACTGCCCCTCCATCTGCATCCACACATCCCTTCGGCAATGGGGTCGCAGTGTTTTACAGGCCACCACCGGTGAGCTTATGCCTATTGTTTGTAAAGGGTTGTCTACTCTATTCTCTACTGAAAAGACTGTATATATAAAAACTCTAATTACCATGAGGGATAAGCAATTAGACAATTAATTCTGTTTCGGAATTAGTAACCGCCAATTATTCACCGGAGAGTAGGTAAATTAAAATGTGGATCTATATTATATATAGGTGGTGGACAGACTTTTTATCTCAAAAGATTACCATACTTTCCAATCAAATATTTTAATAAACATACATATACATACATGTAGCCATCTTAGCTCATTATACAGTCCATTAGGTCAGGAGCTATATTAGCAAACGGCTTCTTATCTTATGTGTACTGAGCATAGATAAATGTTACATTATGTCGGTTTTGGTTTTGTTGTTCGGGGAGAATCCCCAGGCTGTCGCTTAATCAGCACAGCCTCCATGTTCGAGTGGTTGAGAATCTCCTCCCCTACCACTCACAGGGGAGCAGTACGGAAAGATGGAGCCGAAATACCCTGAGGGTGGTCACTGCCAGAGTGTTTTACGTCCTCAGTGGGTTTTTAACGTCCCCCTTTATTTTAAATAATTCAGTGGAGACGGCAGCGCCATTTAACGTGGTAGCCACCCACGATGTTGTGAGCCGAGAAATTAATTCCTGGAAAAGTTTCGATCTCTTACGGGGTTCGAACAAGGTGCCGGGTGCTTAACCGCTTCACGGTTTAGAATTGACCCACTCTAATCCCTTTAATGTCGTAAAGGGTTACTAAAGAAGCCAACACTGACTGACTGACTGACTGACTTACTAAATAGCGCATTCACTTTTTGATTACCTTCACAAACACGCCAGCGAAATCAATTAATACCATAAGTATATTAAGTTACGCTGAATAAGTATTTGCTTCAAGGCCATCATTAATTGTATTTAACACATATGTAAAGGTATTCGGTAGCTAAATAGTTTACTGCATATGGAATATAAATTAATGTACAGGTAAAGCCGTTCAGACACTGACCAACATGTCTGTAATGCTATTGTGTACGACTACCACGTGTAGAGAAACAATATAATTGTATTATAAATATTTGTAAATCATTATAATATTTCGACATTAATAAATCTATTATATTTATTATATATATGCACTTGTAGAAACGTTCAGGCATGTATTTACTTGTTTATCCATGCACTATATATATATATATATATATATATATATATATATATATATATGGTGATAAGAAATGGCCTGTTATAGGAACAATCGGTCTACAGTGTACTAAATTCCTGACTGTTATAGCTAGCGAGTCTTTAATTACCATCACCAAGAGTACGACCAATGGATACTAACGGACACCGGGCCGCTATACCGAAACTAGGACTGTATCCTTGGGATCTAGGAAAAGGCACATCCACATTAGAATCAGGGTATTGAGTAGCAGCAACACTAATAGTAATACAAGTAGTAGTAATTGTCCGAAAATTATGCATTTGCAATGCATTAATTTTTGTATTGTGACCTGTTCCACAAAATGGAACTTATTACAACGAATACACAATCGCTATATTACTTGAGTTACGATACAGACACTTGTTATGGTGTTTTAAAGGATCACTTGACATTTACACTGACTTTCGGATTGATAATGTGTAGTACAGCCTGTTTTGTGCACAAGGTAGGCTAAATGAATCGAGCGATAACCAAAGGTAATAAGGCGAAGTGAAAGATGACGTTGAAACTCCCTTTAGACATATCCACGCCGAGATTTTAGCTCAGGTGGTTGAGATCTGAATACGACGGACACCATTCAATTATTTAATCTAACTAATCATATATGTTTTGCAGTCAGTAGAACAATGTATTATAGAGTGCCGAAGAAAGGGTTAGAAGACCCATTGGGTGTAAAGACTGTTTGAACACTATAACCACTTTATTAGCAGATTCATTTTAGATGAAATGATAAAATAACGACATGGGCTACTAGTTCCTTTACAACGGATAAGTATATTTGTAAGTGAACTGTTCAGAATGTTACGATATTCAGTGATAACGTCATGTAGATATTAGCATCAAAAGGAAGCAATGACAATATATTTGGACCACTTCAAACAACTGTCTTATATCAGTTTATGTAACAATGTCAAATTTGTTCATTATGGATTGACAGGATTCTTTTATTAATGGGATTTGTTTTGATAATTCGATAGAGGAAAGCCCGTTATGAGCGTCTTCCGAAAAAAGAGGGTATTAAAATTATGGGCAATATATTTGTTTGAGTTAGTAGTTATTTAAAAGACCGACGTTTACCTCATATTTTGTTCACGACACTGAAACAGTCCTTCAGTTACCTGTGTTAGCGTTCATCTCACCAATTTGATGTTTTAACCATAAGCATTTCTTAATGAATAAAACGCCAATTCTGACAGACAGATGTTCAAAGTAGTTTTTCTCTTTGTTTACCGCTTCTGTGATTATATTTTCCCATATAAATAAAGGCTTATTGGTCGATAATCATAATGTACGATCACAGTGATACTGTATTCTATGTATGAAATAGGTTTAGTGTAAACATAATTGTTTATGTAGAGCCACTGATCAGTGCTAAAAAGGAAATAATTTTATAGCATGGAAGACACATATACATTTGTTACCTTTAGGGGAAAATCACAAAATCTATGATGTGACCTTATTTAAGTATATCTTCTTGAACATATATTTGGCAGATAATTTAAAACTCTGTCTTGGTTATTTTTTAACACAAGCGATGTTGGTCAAAACTCATTTTAAAACGGAAATAAAGTGTAAGTGAATTAGGAATAATTGAAAATACTGGGTTTCAAAGAGTTTCTCTAGTTTTATGACTTATAATAGTAATAGATCTTAAATTTAATTCAGTCTTGTCTTCATTTTTTCGTGTGAAATTCAACGATAGATATAAATGACAAGTTTTTTCGATTCATTGTTTGAATTATTGATTTTGTTCACGATATAATATGCCGGTAGGGAATAGAATGAAATGTTAAAAAATAGGTTTTTGTCGTTAATAATACTTACAAAACCTCTATAGCGCCAGAATCCTCGAAAAGAATCGAGCTCAGTGCGCACCTAGTACAGGGGTGGGAAACTCATAGTCTAGGTACGATGCAAAGTTCATCAACAAATGATCAGATGGAAAGGAAACTTAGGAAGGATAAGCGAGTCTGAAAAGATGAGTTTTCAAATGGTGACGGAAAGAAACTATGCTGTTTGGTGATTTAACATGTTCAGAGAGTGAATTCCAAAGAGTAGGGACATCAACTGAAAATGCACGAGTCCCGGCGTGAGTTTTAACCCTGGGAGCAGACAAGAAGTGAAAACCAGACAAACGTTGTTATCTGGGGTTGGGTGTTAAAGAAAGCATGGAAAATAAATATGGAGGTTCTCCAGAAGAAAGAGAGTGATAGGCAGTAGTGCAGAGTTTGAAAATAATGCGAGATTGAGCACGGAGCCAGTGAAGAGATTTCAGAAGTGGGACAGAATGGGAAAACTGAGGAGAGCGGTTTCTGTAGAGTGAAATTGTTTGTAAGCAGACTGAAAAAAACATTAGACAGGTGATTACAGTTTAAGTGAACGCTTAAACGACAGGATTCGGCTTTCTGTAATACTTTAGATATAAATGATAGATTATAAATAGGTCTATAACTGGTTAGGTCATTGACTGATAAAGATGATTTAAGAATGCAATATTTGCTAAAGTAATATGATTAACATACAACATATTAAACACCTACCATGGTCTAAACCTAAGCGTATTGTATTACGTTATAATCTTTTACGGCTAATTGTCCATTTAACAGCTATTTTTATACACACACCCATACACACACACACACACACGCGCGCGCGCTCATATCTGCGTTTATGCAAAACATAAAAATTTACAATCAATTGAAATGTCTGGTTGATTAGTGAATCAGCGATACACCCTAATTATTCTACCTATATAAATTAAATACGCTAAGAATACTTAGTAAATAAATACAACACAAATACGAGACTTTAGAGTTCAGTTTCACTTGATGCCATGATATAGATCTTGTAACTCAGGAAGCTTGTTAGTTCAGGAGATCTGTGAATCCAGCGGTGAATATTTATGTATATTTTCAGGTAAAGTGTCATCCTAGGTAGCTTTGATCACCCTGTAAGGTGTTAGGTTCTGACACTTTAGTAATAGAAACAGATTCGTCACCGTCACCTGGAGTACGACCGCGCCTGCTCGTTGGACATGCTCCAACCGAACCGGAAGCTAATGGTTTATCGGGAAGATCCGGTAGAGGGCGTTCCCAGATCCGGATGGGTGTCAACTCATTGACAACTTGATCTTGTGGGATCAGGTAAGAAGTAGGTCTATGCGGATCAGACATTGTTCCTTGTTGTTGTTGATCTTCAGATAATTTATAAGGAAGATAGAGCATGGAGGCCATCTCTATATTGGGATCCAAGTCATAATGACCGTGACCTGGTAATCTCTGGAGCGTCATCGACTTCTGAACATCTTGCTTGATTCTTGAAATAAAATAATTGATTTATAATTACGTACTTTTATCTACGACAGCTTAATTATACAGTACCTGAAACCACACAATTAGATTGAAATGTTACCTATATTTCTTGATACAGACAACGCCTATTACACAAGCTATCACCATTAGAACAACAGATATGGAGCCCACACATACCAACCAGAGAGCTGAATTAAAGAAAGAAAGAATAGCATGATAATGTGAACAGGCTTCAAAAAGTAACATGTATTTCTCTTTCACGCACGCACGCACTCACTCAGGCACTCACGTACGCAACAACAACAACAACACACACACACACACATCTACGGTCTAAAAGAATTTGATATGTCAACTTTTACCCGAGGAAGATCCCATTTCCTTCTTTATGCTTGGTGTGCCTTGTGTTGCTGAAAAATAGATAGACTTATTGTTTTACATAGACAGACAGACAGACAGACAGACAGACAGACAGACGGGCAAACAGAAACACACACACACGCGTGTGTGTGTTTGTATAGATATTTCGAGCCAAATATCCTTACTTGTCTTTAAAGTGTGGTTACATAGAGACACTAACCTGGTTCAGAGCAGTTACCAACCACGCCAGACCAACTTTGTCCATCACAAGACAGATGCCACGTCTTCTGGCTCCACTCACAGCCAATCACAGCCTGGTCTCCGTCACGTTTGTACCACGCATGGATAGGAGGTGTGAGGTCTGGACAACCTTTCTCTTTGATAATAATTTTTGTTTATTATTTCAGTATTACATAATGACAGTATTTGAATGTTGTTATTTGTCTAATATATGTGGCCAGGGGGTTGGGAATAGATTTCTTTGTGTATGATAAAGTAATCTGAAGTATTATCATACTTACAATAAATGATAACAATACACCTACTTTGGTACTGGATGAAGAATCCCACACCACGACGTCTTTCATACGGCAATATTTCTAGCGTTAGTTGATTGCCTTTCGACTGATAAAGTTCTCTTTCTCTTTTCATATTTGAGCCGAATGGAGTTCTTATCCCTGCCTCCTTTATATATCCATATATTATATCTGCTTTTGAATTATTCTGCCTTTTGACAAGTTCACTGCCAAAGTCTACAATACTTAGTCGAATAGTCTGTCCATTCATCGCTGATAACATCCAAGGGAATCTCACTGATCCACATCCGGTTTCGTCAGTTATTTGACTTGGAATAATTCCACTGCTATCCGTCAAAATGGCAGGAGCCGAGCACTGGCGATTATCATAGTGCAACACTACAATTGCAATTTCCCATAATTATATTTTCAAAAATTGATATATCATGTTTTGATGATTTTTGCACTGATGTTTTTCCTATCATCTTAAAATTAAAAGCTCATTCTCTCCTCACTCACTCTCTCTCTCTCTCTCTCTCTCTCTCTCTCTCTCTCTCTATATATATATATATATATATATATATATATATATATATTATTCTGCTTTTATATAACAACATATATCAATAAATGTTGCTCCTTACTACATACTCAAATAAAGTTGTAGTATGTACTACTATCCGCCCATAGTACACAAAGTTTTGAAATTAATTAAAATGAATAGCAGATTGTATTAATGGTATTTATTAGTTTCATTTTATCAACTATTCTTTCACGGAGGCATATAGATACTGCTATTTTGAATGGTAGTATTGTTTTTGTTTCAATAATGTCTAGATTCATATTTGCCAGAATTCACTATTTTACACACCAAATTTGCAACGAAGTAGGTGAAATAGATATGACCCATCTACCGGCCGAAATTGTGGCTTTGTACAGTTTAATTTGGATAAACTATTTCCTTTGAGACTTGCATAGCCGAATACAAATTTATTGAAGTATCTAACAGTTAGAATTCCATTTTGAGGGGGCAAAGAACATGTTCACACAGCAATGCACGGAGAGAAATATTTCCAACCATCAGCTCCATGGTCGTAGAACAAGTTGGATGATCACATTAAACTCAGCGCAAATAAAAAGCTATTTTGTTAAGTTCCTAAAACCATTTTATTTAAAGTGGACAATTTATAATATCTATAAAACAGTTCATTGAGGGACATATGTGTTCGTGATATTTTGGCCGGAATATGTTTTAATTATGTTTTCAATGTAATATATATATATATATATATATATATATATATATATATATATTCTATACTATTTATTATATATATATATATATATATATATATATATATAATCAGAGAAACAGCTACTTTACATATTCATTATGAGGCAAATAAGATTTATATAAAGTGATATATTCATGGAATATTTCAGATACTTAGAGAGTTAGAGGCCCTTTTCCCTATGTAGATTCTTGTGTTGAGCAAAAGGCGACTATGTTCACAGACACATAAATATACAATTATATTTGGAGTTTAGACAGTTGTCAAAACAAGAACCTTTTCCGACAGATCAAAAAGTCATGCTTCTCTAAAGTTATCTGGCAAATAATGTAGCATTAGCGTCCATTTCTACGTACTCAGCTTTGTACATTATATATAATAAATTATGGACGTTAGCGAGTGTATATTAGTTCCCTTAGTATAAATATTTCATTAAACAATAACCTTGGTCATGGAGTTAGATAACAAACATCTATACACAGTTTGTTATTTTTCGTGATCAATATTATATTACGTACCTGATAAGCAATGATAATCCAGAGACAGATACATCTGTAGATAAACCTCACAATGGACATTTGCTGATTTCATTTCCCCGTTTGGTATTATCACCTCACATTTTGTGCGGCCAGAACAGAGCTTATCGAGCAGAAACAGTACATTATTCGTACAACCGATGAAGACATCTTCTTGGAGACATCTTCCTTGGCTCATTCGACCAAACTCCGCCGATTCCACGACGATAATCTCTCGGTGCTGACAACTCAGACGTAAAACCTCTCCAGTACAAACATCAAGATGTGCTATTTATTAAAACATAAACACATTTGATCTATCTAAAATACTATTTACATTGTTTACAACAAGGCTTAAAAGAGAAGAAAGACCAAAAACAGTAAACTTGCCCTTTTAATTTGAGTCTTGCTGTTTATGTGTGTGTTGTGGTATGTTATATTATGGTGTACACCTAATTGTGCTCATCTACATAATTACCAGTAATAGCTTCATCCGTTTAGTTTGAATCGACGATTATTAAGCATATCGTTTAAAAAAATAATTAATGCAATAAGTTTAGTTTTAGTTCTTACTTACCACCCTCCGTGTATCCAACATACACCATGAACATAATACATGCTGACGTCATGTGATTAATGCACAGCAAGTCATTAAACCGCGTTTTCATAATTCGTCTACCATTACAAATAGAAAACAGTATTATTATTATTATTATTATTATTATTAATATTCCAACAAAAATGTGATACTTTATTGAAATACTTTATTTCCCAAATCCAATAAGGAGAATGTATTTATGGGTAGTATATTTAACTTTGGGAATTCTTTACTCCATATAATTGTACTAATCAGCGACATTTTGCGCACCTTTACCGACAAGCTATAGCCAATGAATTATAATCCGATATTTCTCAACTGTACTCTCATAAAAATCCAGCCTTTGATGAATATTTTGCCTTAATGTGTATATCAGTTCGATTCGCCGCAATCTGATCTAAATAAATCCCAGTTTTGGTGCATCGGAGACAGCAACAAAATCAAAATATAGCCAATTTTCCGCTTGTGTCCGGGCATAAAGCACACAAAGGAAACGGTAGCCGCTTCCAATATGGCTGCCCACTGCTGCTGGGGCATCTCATTATGTAATTAGGTCACAGCCCAGTGTACCGCTGATAACCTGACCTCAACCGGAAATATCGACCGGCCTACTTATCTCTAAGGCGGGTAATTCAAATCATTATTCTCCAATACGCTGTTGAAGGCGTGGAAACTGGAAAATCGTTTATTTAGATAAGTATTATCAGATAATAGCTATATACGTAATCATGATATTTTTTAGATAATGTTCACGTGTAACGATATAAAGGTAATTTTATGGAAGCTTGTGACTTATCTATCATATAGATTTGATGTTACAACTAATATAGAGTTTTAGCTAATAGAATCTACACTTTCAGACACGAAATTCGACAGTAAATCATTTAAATAAGTAATATTGTAATGTCGATTAATAGACACTTCAAAACGTTGTATAGAAACACATCTTATTTATGAATGCGTACAAATGAGATAATCTTCTCATTCCTGCCGGTTTGATAATTATATTAATAATTACAAAACTTCTATTTCGCCTAAATCCTCGAAAAGAATCAAGCTCAGTGGTTCACCTAGTACAGGGGTTGGGCAAAGTCTAAGTACAATGCAAAGTTCATCAACCAATGATCAAATGGAGTGAAAACTTAGGAAGGATAAGCGAGTCGAAAAGGTGAGTTTTAAATGGTGATGGAAAGAGAAAACTAGATGAACGGAGCTCTTTGGGCTTGGGTGCTAAAGAAAGCATGGAAAATACATATGAAGGTTCTCCAGAAGAAAGATTTTGATAAGCAATAGTGCAGAGTTTGAAAATGATGCGAGATTGAATAGCCAGTGAAGAGATTTCAGAAGTGGGACGGAATGGAATAACCGAGGAGGCTGTGTGATAACCCTTCCTAAGCAGTTGTGGACACACTGAAGTTTTAGAATATCTTCAGATGCGATGTAATAAAGAAGAGAGTTGCAGTAATCAAGCCTACTAGAAATGAATCCTGTATCAATCGATGTCTTGGCGACTGAAAGAGAAATATAGCGATGAATATGGCGAAGATCACGAATATTGTAAATATCTTTTTTTAAATTAAAATTACTAAAATCAAATGTAACATCAAAATTACGTACAAATTGTAGATCGCTCAAGTGAGTAAGAGACGGACTGAAGATTAATTAAATAATCAATAATATGTTGATTTCGAGTGTTTGGCATAAACTTGGAATACCTAAGTTTACCAGATGAGCCGTCGTAACATGGATATCGATGCTAACTGAGATTTGTTTGTATTAAAACTCAGCTCCGGTTACTGAAACCCTCTTGTAATAATATGTAAGATTATGATAACATTCGAATAATAATTAGTATCAAGTCTAACTGGTAGCTTCGTATAAAGTAAATTTAGAGATTGCAATTTCAATAACAAAGATCATGGTAACTACTTAAAAGCAACAACTATTACAATTACTATTAATATTACTACTACTGCTGATGCTACTACTACTACTACTACTACTACTACTACTACTACTACTACTGTTAAATGATAATAATGTATATTTAATAAAGCGCCCTTACTAGCAGGAGCCATTCAAAAACGCTGTACAAATAATATGTAATATAATAATACCCCAAATAATACGTCTGTTAAAAGTTAAAACCCTATAAGAGATTTAAAAGATAATTATTATTTATCTGTGAAAGCAACATTGAACACGTGTGTTTTTAAAACGGATTTAAAAGTTTGAAGACTTGAGCCGAGACACTGGTACCTGCAGTAGTATCTTACTAGATGACCATTGAGCCTAAGTCTATTAGTTCTCATCCAGCCAGATATATCACTGAGACAGAAACCTAGCTGTTTAAAGAAAATATAAGTGCCTGATGTAAATAAAGATATGCATACTTGGGTGTCATCGGCATATAAATGATTTTCTAACGTGTAGCTGTGAATAAGAGAGTTTAGTGGTGTGGTACACAGGGTAAACAGCAGCAGTCCAAGAACAGAGCCTGGGGAACACCGTAAAAACAAAGGCTCTGCCTTTGAAAAACTATTTCTTTTGTTTGTTGATTGAAACCTATTTATTAAGAATCAGCGGATCCAAGTAAGTGCTGTGCCCGATATATATATATGCCATACCAACCAGAGAGGCGATATAGAAGAAAATGTGTGTGTGTGCATGTGTATTTATGTATGCATGCATGCTCAAAAAATGCATACTCATCCAAAAACAGACATCTAGTGAAAGCAGATGTTCCATTTATTGAAATAGATTAGGTACAAATCAAAGATGCCACTTTTCGAGTTGTGAGGCCTCAGTTCTATTACCGATTCGATGTTTTAGCTAATCCCAAGGACGTAAACGATAGTTCTCTAAAAGCACAAAAAAGTTCTAGGTCTGGGTTTAAATAACCCTGGTAGCTTATTTCCTCAGTAAATAGATTCTCAGTCATTTGTGCCAGGCTATATTGTTCACAGCCTATATTCTTCTGTGTGTGGAAGGCGTATTTTAAATGTTAAGTTATTTTAAATGAAAACAATTATATATATATATATATATATATATATATATATATATATATTTATTTATTTATACGATGTATATGCATAAACATATTTTTCATCATTTCAATTTACCATCATTTATCACACACAATAATCACAGGCCATGCCATGGTCATTTCATTTGTATTTATTTGGATATATACATATACAGCTATTATAACGCAATCAAGACACAATTTCGTATAACCTTTTTAACATATATTCTTCATAAGTTGATTAAGGGTCTACACCTCAACAATATTGACAAATATCGGCCTGTTTAGCTGAGAACAAAGAATATACATAAAACATTAACAGTGTTTGTGTTTGCGTTAATATATTAGCTATAAAGAAATTAACAGTAAAACACGTTTGTGGTTAACATTGGCAGTTGCTATCTTTGCAATTTTAGATCTATTGAATTTGCAAGTGATTTACAAAAGTGTCTTTATTTGTTTTTTGCATGCAAATAAATAATCACAGACTTTAGTCGCGAATGGACACACTGATTTATTAAAATTGTCACTTACCTAAACCAGACTGTGAACTTATTTATGATCGGCTGTGAAATGACCAGTTACTATTTCAAATTAAGTGAGCAGAAAAACGTTATTTCTCGCAACCATTCATATGAATACGTTAAATGCAAGGATTCATAAATCTTACTAATGTAATATTCTGCTTTTATATATTCCATTTGTTTAAAAATATTTTTCTTAGGTAAATATTTAAGACAATCTGAGAAGGAACAAAAATCCAGATGGTTGCTCGATTTTAATAGAAATTCCGAGTAAAATATTTATATGCATTTTAATCTGTTTTTAATAAAATCAAATTCGCTTATCGGTAAGATAACTAAATAAGCTATTTATAGAACATAAACCTGGAATCGGCTAATAAGCGTCGAGTCATAGAACAAGTGACTAAGTGAATCAGAGAACAAGATGTAATGACGCATCAATGAATAAAGATAATGTAATGTTGTCCCTAAACCAGAATCATCAGGGATTCAATGATGATGCATTAGCTGGAAATATTGGATGCTGTTAGGACATGCGTTAAATACAGCTGATGTTAAAGTAAAGCAAAGAGAATTATTGTTTGTGAGCTTCATATTTTGACTGGACTAAGAATACGTAATATTGTTCCATAAAGAAATTAAAGCAACTTTCGTGTAGATGGTAAACTAAATAGGTCGAACGACACTGAAAAGAAATCAGAAGAATTAAAAGCTGGAACCCTTTTCAGACCTAATCTGGCCGGTAATTGAAGCCATATGCTACAGTTCTTTGGCTACCTACGCCACCGGTTAGTTCACGGAGACGCGATTCCTTCACAAGGAAGAAACAGCGAAAAAGAAGCCAAAGCGACGAATCAGACATCGGATGTAAAACACGTTGAGTACGTTCTTAGTCTTTTTTGGTTTTTATATATATATATATATATATATATATATATATATATATATATATATATATATATATATATATTATGTGTGTGTGTGTGTGTGTGTGTGTGTGTGTGTGTGTGTGTGTGTGTGTGTGTGTGTGTGTGTGTGTGTGTGTGTGTGTGTGTGTGTGTATAAAATTGTGACAATCGGCTACAACTGGAGCTAACTGTAACTCCATGAAAGACGTTGAACCAATAAGACCAATAAATATAGAGTTAACATATCCGTATTATTGACAATGCATATAACAACGGTCACAATGACAATGCTTATATCACAAAGTTATGGTTCTGTGCCACTGAGTTCTTGTTTGCCTTTGTACTTCTCTATTAATTCCTCTATCTTGACCATGATCTCGAGTTTCCCCTCGTATCCGTTGTCTTCGATGGCAGCCAACTGTTGTTGATACTCAATCGGTAGACCATTTTGTTTCGCACCACGCTGGATGACGCTTTTGTATTGTGGCGAAGGTCTGGCATCGGCAGAACCTCGGATAGCTAACTGATAACTCCTGCATGCCAGCTGCTCTCCAGCTGGCGTCTGGACACTTATTGAGATTGGATTGTAAATTCCTCTGGATACCCCCTCTTGTCTAAAGAAACGGTAGACTGAGCCTCAATGGTACTTGTGTTAGTTGGCAAAAATTATTATATTAACGTAGCATATTTATCTTAATTTTAATTACTATCACTTAATAATAATAACAATACAATGACACCAACAACAAAATTAAAAACTACTACTACTACTTCTACTACCACTACTACTACTACAACTAATAATAATAATTATAATGATGATAATAATAATAACAATAATAACACTGTACAATAAAACAACATTATTTAAAAGATCCCCCCAGGGACGGTGTACTGCATATATGAAACTTGTAAAAGATACAACTCACTCATCTAATTTTGCTATATCTTCCTGACGAAGCGTCCACACACATCCCCAGACCTGTTGGCCGGGACATTCTTCTATTGTTGCCCCAGCTCCCTTCCACGGGGATCCAGGTCTGTTCAGGTCAAAGGCGAGACGACAATTCTAAGTAGAGACAAACACGCTTAGGTTAGGTTGCTGACCTCTGTACAACGAATAGTGAGATACTATAATAAACTGTAAGAAAGTGAGTGAGTGAGTAAATTAGAAGTAAAATATGAGAGACACAGAAACATATTGATATACAGATAAGTAGATAAATATCAAAGATGATATATTCCTATTTGGCATTCATAGGCAAATAACAATTCCATATATATTTGTATACCGTTGGAAAATATTTAAGGGATTAGCGTTTCAATTCAAGTACTTAAAGAAACATCCATGATTGGAATACATTCACAAATACTTCGTTGAAAGATATGTTCACACAAACATCCACTAGTAATCTGAATACCAATTATACAGGCTTGATTTAATGAACAAATAAGCTGTTATGTCATTGGAATATCGAGCTTATCGTGTTGTTGCCATTCAATGTTGAATTTGCTGACAATAATAATATAATAATATTACTGTATATTTAATAAATCACCATTACTAGCAGGAGCCATTCAAAGGCGCTGTAAAAATAATATGTAATACAATAATACCCCAAATAATATGTCTGTAAAAAGCTTATAAGAGATTTAAAATATAATTATTAGTTATCTGTAAATGCGACCTTGAACAGGTGCGTTTTTAGAACAGATTAAACAAATTCAAGAGACGCATTTCTATTATCGGCCGGCAATCTATTCCACAAAGTAGGGGTTGCAACATTAAACGCACAATAACCATATGAATTGAGCCGAGACACTGGTACCTGCAATAGTAACTAACAGGATGACGTGAGTTTTCGGGATGGACACTAGTTCACACAGGTATCATGGCGCCATATCATTAATAGATTCATAAGTTATTAATAAAATCTTGAAATGGATACGCTGTCTGAGAGGTAGCCAATGTAGGTTTTGAAGTATTTGGATGATATAATCATATTTTCGAGTATTTGTCACTATGCGAGCTACACTATTCTGAATTCACTGTAGGCGATTAATGTTATAATCGGACGTGCCACATAACAGAGTTACAATAGTCAATACGAGATTTACCAGATGTATGGACTACAGTTACAAGTGTTACTTGACAACAGCCAGCATACTCTATATATTGAATATGATATACACTAAATAATAACTGGTTCCATACAGCAACAATATCATTATTAGCTTGGCAAATAAGGTGAATATGATATCCGTCAGTGTATAGTAATGTTAACATACAGATACTTCACCAAAGATATGTTACTCTGATCTGTTACTAAGATGTGCTACTCAGATGTGTTACTAAGATGTGCTATTATGATGTTTTGCTCAAGTTTATAGAAAGAATGCTCCGCTGCTTGAATACCGTTGTTAAGTTTTTATTCTCCTAGTGCGTTTTATTTGTAGCTAAATAGGTATATTAACATCTTTAATTATAGCTATTGGCTGTTCGTCCATTGTTAGTGTCACACATGAAAATGGACATACGTGCACCTAGGTAATGAAGCTGAAACCAATCTGAACTTACATCGACCAATCCTATGCTTTTAAATATAGCACTCGAATTTCTGACGAGAATCCTCTCCCGTAGGAGGTTACTGCCATATGCAAAATACATAAATGTGGTATCCATCTTGGATGCTGAGTTATTCATAAAGGATCAACTATGTGTGCAGAGAAATTCAATTCAGTATGGCCGATGTTGAACAGTTGGCATCCGGCTAACCTGAAACGAACGAAAGAATTGAAATTATTTTAAAAGGTCGTTATATCGATGATTCAACAATAACTTGGTACAAGTCTAAGATGATTTAACAGTAAAAAATGGTAAATTTGTGTAAACATTAAACAAACAAATTACTACGCGAATTCAAGGAACCTAATATTGCATAATCGTTTCTCAGTAATGGCAATGTTTTAACTTTAACTAAGCGAGGAAAGTTCATCTGCAATAATTTCGAACATTTAAGCCCTACAACAAACCTTAGTTGGTAATATATACTGTGATTTTACTTTTATAAAGATATATATCATTACACCACTTCTCTCCCGCTCTCTCTCTGCGTATGCGTTTGTCTTAGAGGTGTAACACACAACAAGCATTATATATAGCCAATGCCGCTATACATCGTTGACATGAGCCCGTATCTGACGGATTAAAAGCTTTTCAGTGTTAAAAAGACAATATACGCTAATGATATTGCCTCGTCCATAAATACGGGATAACTAATTTAATTTGGTGACATAGCATAAAATGTTATCTAACACATTTAAAGGCCATTGTCCTCAATCATATGAGGGCGCCTCCTTAGTCTAATTTGTAGCGCGGTCGATCACTACCACCTTAAATGCTTCTGTTAGGGATACCTCACCCTTACTCCATAGTAGTCTAGCCTCTATCCAAAGACGAGTCCAGCTTGTGTGTCAAAGCCAATGTTCCTGTTTGAATAGCTCTCTGAGTCACTGAGACACACAAGCTCCTTCACCTATGAGGAGGATTTGGTACAGTTTATTAGGCTTTCTATTTTGTAAGTTCTCCAGGAAACTTGCATAAACATTAGCGAATTAGTGGGTATAAAGTTATTAATAAATAATTGCTTAACTCGATATATTCTGTTGTTGTTTTTTCTTGTGAATAAATATCTTATTAATTACAATTAGGCTCCTTGTTATAATTGATTGGTTGCCTTGTGTGTGAGTGTAGATGATGCCAAAATTTGTTGTGTCGTAATATTCGGATGTATTGGTGTTATAACCACTGTGGTGTTAAAGTAGTTATCCTGTATATATCACACGGACTTGATGTTAGCAGCGAGCTGTGGTGAGAAATGGTGTGCGTGTTGAGTGTTTTTGCCTGTGTTTGTATGTGTGTGTTTCCGTGTGTGCATCTGATAGTGTGCGTGTGCAAATTCACTCCACGCGCGCGCGAGAGAGCGACAAAATGTAATTCTCAATGTTAAACAGAAGTAGACAGTTCCAGAATTTCCGAATATATGTGGATTAGGAGTAATTAAATGTTGAAGCATATTTATTTGAAGCTAGCATTGTCAAATATTACTTCAAACTAAGAACCAAAGTTAACAATATATAACAATAATCATTTATTTTCATTCAGGATAATTTCAGGGGGATGCTATAAAAGGGTGCAAGTTTTCCTTGGCCACCATTTGGACTCGATACGGAGCCACATAAATCCTACCACTGAACCATCTTTCACTGAGATCAAAACAACACATGCTATAACCTTGTTAAATAATATATCGTTGTAATTAACGAAGGCCTATTTATGCCAATAATGCCTATTTCACATTAAATAATAACTAATGTACACAGATGATTGCCTAAACAATTATAAACTCTACAGAACTGGAGGGTCATATATAAAATAAAAATATGAACTGTGTGAGGCTGAGAAACTACAAATGATTATTAACATTATTATTATTGTTATTATTAGTAGCAGTTCTGTTAACATTGATAGAGCTTAAGTAATGTTAGTCTGAATGTATTATTGTAATCAGTAAGAAACCTACCAGTTGAAGCAGTGTACAAGTAGAAATGCATAAGTCTTCTTCTAGAACGTAATACTGATGAACACCCCATATGTTACACCAAGAATTCCACATGATAATGAAGAAAAACAATGCCTACCTCTAACACCTGCTGGTCATCAAAAGCCCAAATTCCTGTAAATACAACACGTGACCCGCAGACGAGAACAACAACAGCACGAAGTGTTATCGAAATCGGACCGCTCGATGTAAGCAAGTTTCATCCACGAATCAGACACGCCAATACTGCTAAGGGTTGATGTTTGTATTAACGGCTCGGCTTCAAGTGCTTTAGGCTATTTGACACATTTTGGGAACATTTTCCCTTAGCTGATATATAAATATACTATATTATATATATATATATAATATTATTTAGTATATATATATATATATATATATATATATATATATATATATATATATATATATATATATATATATATATATCCTTCTGAATAACAATAATACATATTCCATTTTTTATTACAGAATTGAACAAATTATAGAACAAATACATTTTTTACTTGAGCCTCATGCAGTGGCTTGTGCCATTTCAGGGTGGCTTGTAGTGACTTCTCACTGGTAACATATCAGTCCATTTGACGCTAGTATTGTTATAATAGTGAACCTATCGATTTCCAATAGTATAAGGTTTTTTATGGATTTATCATCATATGGGATCACTGATGAAATCCAGTTGTGTTGTCATTCGGACAACCGTGGAGATAATACATATGCAAATTAGTGAGGCCATTATCTAAAAATCTATTGTATTCAATATTATTCAACGTATTCACTATATTGTTATAAACGTGTTGTCCAAACCTATGTTTTCTCAGTCAATTATTCAAAATATGCAAATTAGCCGCCGCCATTATCGCAAAGCCTAGTTTCTTCTATATCTCTGACAGTGTACATGATAATGAGATAAATGTTGAGTTTTGAACCACATTTTCATGGTCAAGGATTATGATAAAGGCAACTTAATAGTTATGAAATGCATAGATTAAAATAATTAGGCGAATTAGCCAATAGCATCATTATCAAATTATTTATTTGCTTCAAAATATCACCGGTTTTGATATGGTTTCAATTAAATATACTTAAACCAAACGGAGTAAATCATGTATCCAAGCTATTTAAACAGAGCTTCAGATTGTATTCAAATTCAAATCAGCACTGTGGTGAAAATTATGAGATGAGTAACGACGTTTGTTTGAATCAGCGGCTGAGATTGTAGAGCAGGCCATCATCGACACCATGGAACCAAAGCAGCCATGTCCAGCTCTCCCCAAGACAGTTAATCTCGCTCGCCGTGTTAATTGGGCCAGACAAAAGTTGATACCCCAGAACCCAAACGACTTTGACTTTGTACTAGATACCTCGTAAGTAACCGATGATTTCCTTAGAAAGGATGTCCCCAACGATTTGCGCCGGCTTGTCGTGGTTGAAAGTGACACCATGCTTTATCTACTCGGTAAAGCAAAAACGTGGTTCATTGACGCAACATTTAAAGTTGTGAAAACGCCGTTATATCATTTGCTAAGCATCCATGCCTTCGTGAAGAGCGGCACAAGCACCAAATAGGTCCCATTAGCATTTATTTTGATATCTGGCAAGTGACGAAGCGATTATGAAGCGGTACTCAAGAGTATCATAGACCTCTTACCAAGACCCCTGGTCGTTTGCCGCATAATATTAGACAGATGGCCAGCAACTGTTAGACTAATTTATATGTTTTTTTTTCCGGAGAATAACGTTCTATAATATTATCATTATGTACCTATGTTGGTTTTAATGGAAACGTACGAGTATTAGCTGTTAGGTTCGAGTAAATCATAGTACTTACTCAGGTTTGAGACGATATTTCGTTCTAGTCCAGTAATAATACATGTGCAGTATTGCTACTTTGTTTTTATTTTAGTTAAATCACTTCAGTGAGTCCATACTGAGCTGGTGTACATTCTCTTTGTTATGAACAAACTGTAATGTTTGTTAACACGCTGAGGGTATATAAAAGGCTTAAAGTTTAACTTAGGTTAGAGAAGAACTTCGACGCCAGAGTAGTCGGACGTGTATTGATACATGGTTCATATAGGTAGGATTTATCCAGTTATTCGAGCCCAGAATAAAGCTGAGGTCAGCATCTGAGGTGTCGAAATGTTTTATATTCAGGTTTCTTTTGGACCACAGAAAATTACTGTTGAATGTGTTTACATTCAACAGTAATTTTCTGTGGTGTCAAAATAGTTTATGATATGTATGTAGCAAGTCACCATTGAACCACACGCACGTGTTTGTTGCGAGCTGTGGTATCAAATGGTATGTTTTTACGTGCTTCCGCTTTTTGTACGTAGCCTGCATGTAGCCGCTTTCCTGTGGGCGTGACATATTTGTCGCGTACGAAAAGCGAATTAGCTGGTTCCCACAGGCTGATGAGTAGACCAGACACATGCTTAGGCATACGCACACATTTATCAATATGTGGAGGTATGGAACATTTTATTTTTAGATTAATGTATGTATAGTTGTATTTAGATTTATGGAGGTAGGTTTCAAAGGTGTTTAGATATTTTATGCTCTGTGCCTGTTGTCTATTTTAAATTTAAAACACCAAACCACACCACTTTCAAACACAAATTTACCCCACACCAAACCCCACAATTTCCACAAACAAACCCACACATTTAACCAACACACTTTACCACACAACAATTTAACAAAAACATTTAAAAATTTTAAACAAAAATTTACCCCACCCAACAGACCAACCCCACACACAAAACACACAAAACACCCCACACACACATTTACACACGCACACACACACATTTACACACGCACACACAAAACACACCCCACACACACATTTTACACACCCCACCCCACACATAAATAAAAAAAAAAAATATATATATATATATATATATATATATATATTTTTTTTTTTTTTTTTTTTTTTTTTTTTTTTTTTTTTTTTTTTTTTTTTTTTTTTTTTTTTTTTTTTTTTTGATTGAGAACAATTATACTTTGGCGATCTCATACTGAACACGTAAAAGATCAATCGATTAGTGCAGTTCTTCTTTTCTCCGTTCATTTATACCTCTTGATGTATGGTATTGTGGTTTATTATAGTGCTCAATATCTCTGACCTCAACATTAGAGGTTTCTGTTAGGGATTCCTCACCCTTACTCCATATTATTCTAGCCTCTATCCAAAGACCAGTCCAGCTTGTGTGTCAAAGCCAATATTCCTGTTTGAATAGCTCTCTGAGTCATTGAGACACACAAGCTCCGTCACCTATGAGAAGGATTTGGTACAGTTTATTAAGCTTTCTATTTTGTAAGTTCTCCAGGAAACTGGCATAAACATTAGCGAATTAGTGGGTATAAAGTTATTAATAAATAATTGCTTAACTCGATATATTCTGTTGTTGTTTTTTCTTGTGAATAAATATCTTATTAATTAAAATTAGGCTCCTTGTTATAATTAATTGGTTGCCTTGTGTGTGAGTGTCGATGGATGCCAAGATCTGTCTAGCTTGTGTGTAAAACCCAAAGTACTTATGCCTCATGCAGTGGCTTGTGCCATTTCAGGGTGGCTTGTAGCATATTAGTAGATTTGCTGCTAGTTTTATTATAATATTGAACCTATGAATTTCCAATAATATAAGGTTTTTTGATGTATTTATCATCATATGGGATCACTGATCAACTTAGTTTCTTCAATATATCTGAGTGTGCATGATAAGGAGATAAAAGTTTTGTCTACAATCACATTTTCATGGTCGAGGATTATGATAAAGACACTTAATAGTTATGAAATGCATATTTGTTTTATAGTATGCCAATTAGCCAATAGCATCATTACCAAAATATTTATTTGCTTCAAAATATTAACCTATTCGTATAATAATGTCACATAAATGGTGTACATAGATACATATTGACAGTCAAGGATAACGATAAACCTATCATCAAATGCATTATGATTAATTTATTGTCAAGTAAATCATTGGGCCACCATAACCAAACAGCGTTGACTTCCGTCAAATATATAAATGTCGTTTTATGCAAGTCGGTAGATCTAGTCGAGTTGGGATCAAACCCCAAAGACCGGGTTGTCGAACAGGCTAAATATAATAAAAGTTAAGCTTAAATTCCCTGAACAAAACGCTTACCGCTGAACATATACTCCTTTTGTATCACTTTCACAGCTTATGCAACCAACGACACAATAAGAATTTATAATGTTTATGAACCTGGTTTTAGCAGTCAGCTTTCCTTTCTTGCCCTAACCGGCAGATGGGGCATGTTTGCCATCAAATCGGCGGGCGCGCACGGTCTTGTTTACTTTCAGGTCAGATATGTGTGTTTGTTCTAGATTGACCATGCTCCAGGCTCAGTTCGAGCGTTGAAATCCAACTTGTTTCAAACAGTCGCAATCAACGCAAACGCGCATGCATGGTGGGATCGGTGCATTACCATCATCAGGAGTATGACCAATGGCAAATAACCGACACAGGGGCCGTTGTCCCGGAAACTAGCACTTTATCCTTGGGATCTTGGAAAAGACGCATCCGCATCCAGATTGGAATCAGTGCTTTGGGTAGCTGCAGCATTTATAGTAATACAAGCAGTGGTAATTATCCGGATATGATACACTTGCAATGCATTAATTTTTGTATTGCGACCTATTCCAAAATCTTATTACGACGAATGCACGATCGCATGCTACTTGAGTTACGATACAGACACTTGTTGTAATGGCTTGACGGATGACTTGATTTTACCAATGACGTTCTAATTGGTAAGATGCTTTACGGCCACTTTTGTCCGCAATGTAGGCTAAATAAATCGAGCGGGAGCGAAAGGTAATGAAGCGCAGTGAAATATGAAACATCACTCAGACGTGTCCACGCCGAGATTTGAACTCGGCTGGTCCAGACCTGTGTAAACCGCGCTACCAATGCACCATGCAGGCGTCTTCTTCGTCCTCAAAGAACTGTAGGCCACTAGTTAACAGATATTGGATATCAAATAAACACTTATCGTGATTAATTCAATGATAATATCGTTCTTTATGAGATTAACACCATTCCAATATTTTATTTAACAAAACGTGTGTATCGTTTAGTCAGTATAAATAATACATAAGCAAATTTAGAAGAAAGGCTTAGAAGCCCCATAGTTGATCGAGTATAAAGACTATTTTAACACTATGGCCACTTTTATTAGCAAATTATTGTGATTCAATAAGACAGCCATTCAACAATTATTTGTTTACGCGAATAGCATCAATCCTATATAATTTTAATTAAAATGACAAAATATCGACATGGGTCGCTAGTTCTTTTACAACGGATAAGAACTGTTCAGAACGTTATGATATTCCGTAGTAACGTCATGTAGCGATCAACAGCAAAAGATCTCTGTGGACCATTTTAGACATTTGACTTACTTCAGTTCATGTTAGGATGTCAAATTTGTCCATTATGGATATAAAGGAGTGTTCTATTAATCGGATTTCATTTGACAATACAGTGTAGGAAATCCCATTATGCCCGTCTTCGGTAAAAATGGGGTATTAAGCTGAATAGCAATATATTTATTTAAGTTAATAGTTACTTAAAATATCGGTTTTTACCTCTAATGTTTTGATATCACTGAAACAGTCCTTCAATGACCTTTGTTAGGCTTTATCTCATTAATTTGATGTTTTAGTCATAAACATTCCTTTATGAACAAAAAGCTAATTCTGACCGACATATGTTCAAAGTAGCTTTTCTCTTTGTTTACAGCTTCTGTAATCCTATTTTACAATACAAGTAAAAGCTTCAGAGTCAATAGGCCATAACTGTACTATCATAGAGTTACTGTATCATCTGTGTCAAATAGGTTTAGTGTAATATAATTATTTATATAGAACCACAGATCAGTGCTAATAAGTAAATAATGTTATGGCATGAAAGACACAGATACATTTGTCAGCTTTAGGGGATATCTCAAAATCTATGATACGAGCTTATTATAAGATAGATTCTTGGACATGAATTTGGCAAATAATTTAAAACATTGCGTTGTTTATTATGTAATACAAGCGATGTTGGTCAAAACTCATTTAAAAACCGATTGTCTTCATTTTGACGCATGAACTTCAACGATGCATCTAAAGGAAACATTAATCAAAATTATCAAATTTATCAGGAAAAGTGTGAAATTGTGAGAGCGGATGTCAACAAAGAAAATCTTGTCCAATAAGGGCGTTTATACGATGAGCGCTTCTCATTACGTATTTGTGTCACGGCTCGTGCTGTCCGCTGTTAGCTAACCAACTTTGACCTAGATATGTCTGTTCGCTTTAAAACCAGCTCGAATATTTGAAATATTCGACGCTACTATTAGAAATGTCGTAGATATTGCTGCCGAAGTAACCTCGCTAGACGGGTACTCGCATAATAAACATTCCTCGGGTAGTTTTTTCTTACAATGGTATTAGTTAGTGAGTTAGACCAATGGAAATAGGGCAAATTTGATACAATGTGCTTCTAATTTATATTGTTGGCATTTCGGGAAGTTATTAACGCTGGTACGTAATATATGTAATTTGTCGTTTATATATGTGTGTGTGTGTATATATATATATATAAATAAATATATATACGGATCCTTCTATTTTTGTTTGTTTGAGGGCCTATGGTTCCCACAGCTTCATAAAATAAAGATGTAATATAAAAGGAACAAGGGACAAATTTATTTTGGACCCCATGCTCGTGAAAAGGTGGGTAACTCCGATATTTTCAGCACTTTTATCCACAAACCATCCATCTCATTACACAAAGTGAATGGCATAAGTGGTAAAATTGGATGAATGAAGAGATAAGAAGCACAATTTAACTAGAGACATTTATATGTATTAAAATGAGGAAACAGGAAGTCAAAACCATAATATTTCAGCAATAATGTATATTATAAGATATATACGAAAATCTTTATATTATCTAATGTTATCTGTAAGATTATAGGGAACACCATTGTGTCGCTTACTAATCATTATTACTCTAATAACATTCCTGTTTGATAACTTTAGTTGGGTTTATTAAAGTGTTACGTTGTCGGTTTGTAGAATAAGTGTTAGCATAAATTATTTTAATTTACATAAAAAGGTTGAATTCTGGAAAATGCTAAGACACCTACAAAATCAAAACAAATTACTTTCATCAAATGGGCGCGTACCAGCACGCAGGAAAAGCTTTCGGTATGTGTCCGCAGGCAAAAGCATTGCATAATTACGCTGTGAGATGCATTATAGGGAGCCCTGACACACACACACACACACATATATATATATATGTATAAAATCAAGAAAATTTTATTACATCCGCAACCAGACATACAGTGAAGGTAATTGTTCCAATGCTAGCTTTATTAAATAATCATAACGTTCCCAGTATGGTGCATAAAAGTAAAATATATGTTATAGATATATTATTCTCTTGTTATTTGTTAATATTTTCATCATCTTGTTATTAATCTTCTGTTGTTAATGATAATTGATTTGTAGTGTGAATGACGATGTGTATTTATGCTTATCGATATTTATGCTTATTGGATTCCAGTTATTGCTAAGGATCAGAATATAAATAGAATAAGCTTTACAATGCTAACTTTTACAATTACCATGTTAATCTCTTTTCTTTATTCATAAGCCCATGCGCTAATCATAACAGGACTAGTACTATTTGCAGAATACACATACGAAAAAATGTAACTGTTTTCCATATTATAATTTTAATCTAAAATATAGTTTTTCCCTCTCCAAATATAAAAGAACAAAAAGAATGAACGAAAAACTGTTGTTAAAAGATAAACTTTTCAAAATTCAGGTCGACAGAACATGGTATGTATACGTGTAATAAATCGGATTATATAAATGCATTCAACAATTATTCAACATAAGAATTACCTTGATTTATCTAATTTATATTACTGAAAATAATTGAAACAATTTTAAATATCTTTATCGTCTACACCAATATATATATATATATATATATATATATATATATAATACAAAATCTTAAATTACGATGAATATGCTAGGAGTAATATTAAAACAAGTCACAAACATGTTCGAAAAGGTCTCAATACCCAACAAGGAAATACTTTGTTGCCCTTATATCCATTAATATAAATTAGGTAACCATAAATTAGATTCCTTCAAAATCTACTGATTGTATATTATTTATAACAATGTTAGCTTTTGTTATTTACTGTAATAATATTTAAATCAGACACCTGGAGTATCAAGAGGATAGTACTTCAATCCACTCTTAGAACGATCAGTCCTAATGTCAGTTTGGTAACTTTGTAATATATCACTTTCTTGTGCTTTAGAATTATTGACAGCTTCATCACCATCACCAGGAGTACGACCTCGTTTGTTGGTCAGAGATAGAGACGGCATAATAGCTAACGGTTTATCAGGGATATCCGGTAGAGGGCGTTCCCAAATCCGAATTGGTGTCAGTTCATTGACTACTTGATCTTGAGGGATTAGATATGAAGTGGGTCTGCGTGGATCAGACAGGGTTCCTTGTTGTTGCTGCTGTTGTTGTGGTTTTTGTTGGTCTGATAATGTGTAAGGAAGATAGAGCATGGAGGCCATCTCTATGTTAGGATCCAAGTCATAATGACCTTGACCCGGCACTCGCTGAAGCGTCATCGATTTCTGAACACCTTGCTTGATCCTAGAATAAAATACAATCTTGGCAGTTATCAAAAATCGGATTATAAAGAACGGATTATAATTTGTATTACTGCAAAATGAATCTTATTCTTACCAACCTATATTTCTTTATGCAAACAATTCCAAGAACGCATGCGATGGCCATTATCACAATAGCAACAGACACGACACAGACCAACCACAGCACTGGAAATAGATGTAAATGCTTGTTTGTTTTAGTATTATCATTGTGGCTGGTGAGAATGGTGTTTGATATTTTATGGCCACTTTTGTATACAAGGGAAACTAAATGGGACCAGTTACATCCAAAGATAAAGAGGCGAAGTTATGGATGAAACACCCTTCAGATATGACAACGCCGAGATTTGAAGCCGGATGGTTGAGATCGTTGGCCAACTGCGCTACCAGTTAGACGACAGAGGCGCCCTCATTGTTGCTGAAAACATTGATCATTCTAATGATGGCGGTAACTAATTTGATGATAGGAATTATATATGAATGAAGTGTTGAATACTTCGCTAAGCAGAACACTTCTCACCTGAAGAAGAAGACCCTTCTCTTTGGATGTGAATCGGTTCCTGTGTCACTGCAACATAAAACAAGAAACAGAGGCTAGAATTATTTTGGTATGTATGTTTACAGGTAATTAATCTACCCCATCTTATTAGGTGTGAGCTTTTTATTTAATCGTAGCGTATAACCTAGCGCGATCTAAACCAATAATATTTATCAATATGAAACAAAGTAAAGGCTGATCAGTTAAGAGATTTTAAATATCATTTTTATATTAAAATATAATATAATATAAACCTTAAAACCACTTAAGTATCTTTTTGTTATATAACGTAGTATTCAAATAAAAAATGAAGAACTATAGTGAATAAGCTAACTACATAATCTCACAGAGGCAAACTTATAATACCTGGCTCGGAACAGTTACCGACGACTCCAGACCAACTGTGTCCATCACAAGACAGGTGCCACGTCTTCTGGCTCCACTCACAGCCAATAATAGCCCGATTTCCGTCACGTTTGTACCACGCATGCGCTGGTGGTGAGAGATCCGGACATCCCAATTCTAAGGATAAATATAAGTCCGAGTTCTAATGACTGATATCATAATTAACAGAATTGGACTATATATCATAAAGGATTGTTCAATACTTACTGTTATAATGTAAAATGAATCCTGATGTTCCTTCCCTTTTTGACTTTTGTAATATTTCAACAGATAATTGACTTGTTTTAGAACTAAGTAAGTGTCTTTCTCTCTCGGTATCTCCTCTGATAGTTATCTTCTCTGTACCATCAATCACATAACCGTAAATAGGAAATCCTGAAGACGTATTTTTCCTCTTTAACTCTTCACTACCAAAGTCTATGATGGTTAGCTCTATTGTTTGTCCGGATATCCCAGCTATTATCCATGGATGTTCGGTAGATCCGCATCCGGTATTATCTGTTACTCGACTAGCGAGGAATCCTTCTGTGGCGACCAGAGTTCTTGTGTCCGGCTGACAGTTTTGTGGTTTATACACTTAACAAATATATGAAAATGTTTTATACCATAAAGCATATTCAAGCTGGCAGGTTTTATATTTTTGATAGATAAAGACCGTTTAAACCCTACTCAATAAAATGTCGATTAACTAAAACAGGCAATCTCCCTTGTTAAACAACCCCTAATGGGATACACATAGTTTAAAGATAGCAAAATTATATTAAAAGATTTTATATCAGGTCTAGCACAAACCTTGGAGGCACGAGTAATCCACGTGTGCATACATCTGTAGGTACCTTCTACATGCTACATTTGCTGCTTTTAGTTCAGGATTTGGGATAAAGACATCGCACTGGCGTCTTCCGGAACACCAATTGTCGATCAGGAAAAGGACATTATTTTTACAGCCAATAAATTCGTTTTCTTCAATACACTGTGTCACCTCCATCCTTCCAAACAATGCCGAGGTAGGGACAATTACTTGGTCTTCTGAACACTGGATATTCATGATTTCTCCACTACATGTTTCTACAGTTTCT
>JAODUP010000776.1:190000-207500 GCA_025642065.1 Paralvinella palmiformis | reverse complement strand
GAGAGAGAGTGAGAGAGAGAGAGAGAGAGAGAGAGAAAAAAAAAGAAACTTATATATGCCTATGTATGTTTTGTATAAAAGTATGTATGTATGTGAATAATATAAGAATTTAAATAAAATATGTATATACCTATGACATCTATGTATTACATATTTTTTTATACAAAGGACAGTAGTTATCAAGTCAATAGTTAGACATGATTTTGATTAATATATCAAATATGGACTGAACATGCATTATATACACGAGGGATGTGGTCACACCTCGGTTCACCAAACTGAAACTCACTTGTGCGTGTGTGTATATATATGTGTGTGTGTATGTGCGTGCGTGCGTGCGTGTTGGAATATATATTGGGTGAGCATTCTTTAAATACATTGGAAAGTATTGTTACGTGCAATTATGCTATGCATGTGATCAAAATATTTAAAGTATTTTAGACACAATCACTTCAGATACTTGGATTACTTCAATCCACTCTTAGAACGATCAGTACTAATGTCAGTTTGGTAACTTTGTAATGTATCACTTTCTTGCACTGTAGAATTACTGATAGCTTCATCACCATCACCAGGAGTACGACCTCGTTTGTTGGTTGGATATGGAGATGTCGTATCAATGGCTAGGGATTTATTGGGGAGGTCCGGTAGGGGGCGTTCCCAGATCCGGATTGGTGTCAGTTCGTTAACAATTGGATATTGTGGTATTAGGTAAGATGTAGGTCTGTCTGGATCAGAGAGTGTTCCTTGTTGTTGTTGTGGATCTTCAGATAATTTATAAGGAAGATAGAGCATCGATGCCATCTCTATATTAGGATCCAAATCATAATGGCCTTGACCTTGTTTCCTTTGCACAGTCATCGATTTCTGAATATCATGTTTGATTCTAAAATTAAAGAAAAGTAATACTGATATGATTGAATATAAATATATTGTCAACAGAAAGGTGGATTAAAGACTCAGTACTATGATAACCTTAACCTTAGGTGTACTTACCTATATTTCTTTATGCAGATAATTCCAATAACACAAGCTATGACCATTAACACAACAGCTATTGATACGACACAGACCAACCATAACACTGGAAATTTAAACCTTTGCAGCTGAGTAATGTTATTGCTAGGAATACATTTAATAGTGAATATACTAGCACCAAGTATGACGATGTGAAATCGCATTTAATAAAGTAACCCATAAGCAGCTTACGTACTTGGAGGAGCGGGTTTGTTTCTTTGGACGTGAATCGGTTCCTGCGTCGCTGAAGTATAGAATAAAAGAAGCCGACCAAGAACGTGAACTTATATATAAATATTGGTTTCTTTTATTTACATTCTGAACGGAAACCACAGAAGAAAAAAAAGACCCATCAAGTCTATCGAGGGCAGTCACGAAATGGCTAGCACAGGTGTTTTCAATAGTAAATTGTAGTTAAAATTACTTCAACTGGTCACATAAATAAAACGCTGATTTGTTTATCTGTTCAGTCGAATAAAACGATAATGTTATCTAGGATAGGTTACCTATCTCAGAGCAGTTACCGACCACTCCAGACCAACTGTGTCCATCACAAGACAGATGCCAGGTCTTCTGACTCCATTCACAGCCAATCACAGCCTGGTCTCCGTCACGTTTATACCACGCATGCGCTGGTGGCGAGAGATCCGGACAGCCAGCTTCTAGAGAAACATGATTTGATACTTGTTGCCATAAGGGATCGCAGTAATAGCAAAAAATAGAATCAAATAAATTTTGATATCTTACATCATAATATAATAAAATACTTACTTGTGTAATGTAAAATGAAACCTGATGTTCCTTCCCTTTTTGAATTTTGTAATATTTCAACAGATAATTGACTTGTTTTAGAACTAAGTAAGTGTCTTTCTCTCTCGGTATCTCCTCTGATAGTTATTTTCTCTGTACCATCAATCACATAACCATAAATAGGAAATCCTGAAGACGTATTTTTCCTCTTTAACTCTTCACTACCAAAGTCTATAATGGTTAGCTCTATTGTCTGTCCGGATATCCCAGCTATTATCCATGGATGTTCGGTAGAGCCGCATCCGGTATTATCTGTTACTCGACTAGAGAGGAATCCTTCTCTGGTGACCAGAGTTCTTGTGTCCGGTTGACAGTTTTGTGGAGAGTAAACTTAATGGAGAATAATGATGTTATTAAACATATATTAAGTCAAGTGAATATTGAGAAGACTGGTTGATAACATCGTTTTAATATACAAATCCTACTAAAGATATGCATTTAGGTATTAAGTGAGTATATTGGTTCATATATATATATATATATATATATATATATATATATATATATATATATATATCAAGTAAGAGTTGGGGTGATTAAATTAAACTAATGGTTGGGAGTACATAGATTTCCGTAAAAGTGCTATGGGCTGGATATATATAGCATTTGTTTCATTCAAATTAAAAATAATTCACACTAGAAATAAAGCTGCTATACACTCTCTCTTTTTTCGCACCGGTCTCAGACTATAAATTAAACACAATTAGCTAACTTGTTTAAAGGCCCCTTTATAGACCGATATCGTGATTGAAAAGAATGAATAATATCCTTGTCAAGTTTATTTCAGGTTCATGACACTTTATTCTGAAAGCCATAGCGGGTTAGGCGTATTAACACACACACACACACACACACACACACACACACACACACACACACACACACACACACACACACACACACACACACACACACACACACACACACACACACACACATACACGCAGACCACACACACACACGCACACCACACACACGCACACACCACACACACGCACATACGCGCACGCACGCACACACACACAATACATACACACACACACACACACACACACATATATATATATATATATATATATATATATATATATACACACACACATATATATATATATATATATATATAAAGTTTTCTAAATCACTCCAAATACACCACAAAAGGGATACATCTTATTCGGCAAATGATGGGGATTAAAACGGGAATCTGCTGACGTGCTGTCTTATAGCCGATGACAAACCTTGAAGACAGGAATGATCGACATTGATGTACATCTGTAGATATCTCAGACAGTCTTCGTTTGCCGCTTTTAGTTCGGCATTTGGTATTATTATCTCACACTGACGTCTGCCGGAACACCACCTGTCGATCAGGAAGAGAACATCATTCCGACATCCAATAAACTCCTTTACGTCAATACATCGTGTCACCTCCATCCTCCCAAATATGGCCGACCTTGGAATGATCGCTCCATCTTCTGGGCAATGGATCTTCAGTATTTCTCCCGTACATACTTCTGCAACGTCTGCATGAAAAGAAAACCTCTTGCGGTATTATAAACTACTTATTTAAACAAACGTTTGGGATAGACATAATTTCATTATTAGGTTTATCTCTCCTTTGTCGTGTATTTTAAGATAAACATTCATGATTGGAGTAAATAACGAAGAAAGCAATTAACTTTCTGATGAATTTCCTGGTTAATAATCAATCTTTTATTCACTTTTCTAACTTTACTTTATCCTCGAACCTTACCTGACCTAAGACATATAACCAACAGTTACTCCCCAGATTAATGAGTTAATCAAGCTGAACATATATATGGATTTAATATACGGGTTATAACATGATCGCATGATCTAAAGGTCTGCATTGAAATGCACTACCAACTGCAGAACGATCGCACAATAACATATCTAGGAAATATGGAACATAAATAACTCTTTAATCAATTAATAATTATTGCTATTTTACTTACCTGCAGTTATAGATCCTAGCGCACTCACAAATGTCAGAAAAAACACCAGAATCATGTCTCGATTATTAATATTTCCAACTCTCCAACCAGATTTTTCCAGCCGATTATGACTGCGTTTTATGTTATCTTTAAACAGAAATTATTATTATTATTACATTTGAGTTGTTATATTGTACTATTATTAAACATTTCAATTCCAGATTCTTTTAGCCACTGCCTTAGATACGATCCACTGAAGCGACAACGACAATATCTCCCGTAGGTGCTTTGCCATTGATATACTCGTAGCTATCGAGCTCATTAGTAATGCATTGACCAGAAATGCTGATTTTCTCTACTTTATCCGCGGTATTTTGTGATATTGTCTTGTAGTCCCCTTTCTATGACGATTACGAAATAACAATTATAACAAAACAAACCCAATCCACGTATCTAACTTCCCAATTTAGCCAAGAAAGCGTCGAGTCATGAGAGCTGATGTTAACAAAGAGAATCTAGTCCAAAATGGCGTCTTCTCAATGAGCTGTATGTGATTATGCATCTGGGTCAAAGCTCAGGCAGCCCGTTGATGACCTATAACCACTGACCTAGAAATGGCCGAGTTTGTAAGAATGGGCGCGATATTTGAAATGTGTAAATACTACGTTTAGAAACTGCAGTAATTTTTTATGGAAATCAAGACGTTTTAGGATATTTGTGAAGCCAAACTGAATGAGGATACATTATTATTGGAAAACCAATTACAATATTTTAAGAATAAGTTTAGGAATTATTAGAAAATGAAAAAGTATTTTAAATGAATATTAAAATGTATTAATTATTCTCTAATAATATATACAATATATTATAAAGTATGTTATTTTCTGGAAAATATAAGTGTTATAGGCATAAATGGTAAAAGTTGAACAATGTTTACAGATTAAACTCTGAAAACATGGTATTTTCTTGTTTTAAATAGTTTTCTTTGCAAAACAGAAAATTGTAAGTATAATTGACGCTGAATTTCCTGACAGTTAATACGTATTATATTTTTGTCATTGGTTAACTGAAAAACAGTTATTCTTGTTTTTATTTATAAACATCATAAAACATATTGAGGTGATAAAATCTTCTATTTGAACTTCGATTGGAGAAAGATCGACACTCTATTGAGAATGTGTAATTCATGGTAAATTAAGGTTTGGTATGTATAAGAATGCAAATCGAGAAAATAACATTAAGCCTTTTATATTGCACCAAAAAGAGGAGTTCGTTTGAAAATTCAGATATTTTGCGGAAATTATAATCGACGTTTTCTTGTATAACAAAGTAACAATGGTCATAATAACATTATACACAATCTGTATATCGCCTAGTTTGTTACACGTATAACAGTCATATATGTTTACAGGAATACAGTAAATATTACAGCTCAATATAAACTAAGTGTTTAAATGATAAAAACGGAAATATAAAATAACTAGTTCTTTCAGATAACATGAAGATTATTTTTTTCTGATTATTTATAGACGTCTGTTCTACAATAACTTTATCTTAATGTCTTTTAGAGAAAAACGTTCTTATTATTCTTATCATTACTGTTAATATATATAAATTACCTTCTAAAATATATATATTACATGCATGTTGATTTTTAATACTTTATGTAATAATCCATATGAACACATCGTGTTACGCAATTTCTTTTTCTCTTCTTGTAATTTAGAAATATTCTAAGATATTTATGTTATAGATGAAGAAATAAATGCATATTTAACAAGGTTAATTTTCATATTTTTAATATTTTAGATATGAAATTACACAGATAGAAATACAAGCAAAATATTAATTGATATTGAAACAATCATCAATCTAATAAATACATTTCATGCATGCATTGATAATCTGAATAAGTAATCACCTCCTAGCTCAAAAGGGTGTTTCAATATCATAATATATTTCATTTAATAGAACAATCTAGTGTCTGATCCAATTTATATTTACAGGTTTATCTATCTTAAAATTGTTCAAACATTTGGAGTAACAAGAGGAGAGTACTTCAATCCACTCTTAGAACGATCAGTACTAATGTCAGTTTGGTAACTTTGTACGGTATCACTTTCTTGTACTTTAGAATTACTGATAGCTTCATCACCATCACCAGGAGTACGACCTCGTTTGTTGGTGGATAAGGAGATGTCGTATCAGAGGCTAGGGGTTTATCGGGGATATCCGGTAGGGGGCGTTCCCAGATCCGGATTGGTGTTAGTTCATTGACTACTTGATCTTGTGGTATTAGGTAAGATGTAGGTCTGTGTGGATCAGAGAGTGTTCCTTGTTGTTGTTGTTGTTCCTCAGATAATTTATAAGGAAGATAAAGCATTGACGCCATCTCTATATTAGGATCCAAATCATAATGACCTTGACCTGGTAACATCTGCGTTGTCATGGACTTTTGAACGTCTTGTTTGATCCTAGAGCAAGAGATATTGATATGACAGAACATGAATACATAGTCATTTTATTTATAAAACGATAGATAGCTTGAGTACTGGTTATTTGATTATTGTTGTTATATCACCAACGTTATCTGTACTTACCTATATTTTTTCATACAGACAATCCCAGTAACACAAGCTATGACCATTAACACAACAGCTACTGATATAACACAGACCAACCACATAACTGGAAAGTTAATGTTTTGTAGCTGAATGCATTATTATTAATACTGTAATTAATATTTATTATTAGTCTATTAGTCTAGCTTATGAAATAATTCAGTTTAACTATAATTAATTGTCTTCAGTAAAACTTATCGACAAAATAATTTTCTTACCTGAAGTAGAATGTCTATTTTTCTGAACTCGTATCGGTTCCTGCGTCACTATACGATATTAAATATATGAAAATGGAAATAGAATAAAGTATTGACTAACATAATTGCTGTGTTCTTTTAAATGAATGCCGAAAATAAAGTCGGTGAATTATTATCACAGTAAATAGGAGCCCCATAACATTATCTGCCTCGAATATCAAGATTCTAAATCTAGTCAAAGATTGATAATTAGATGAATTATTTCAGTTTAAGTAAATAGATATATGAATATCACAATTTGCAGTATTTGGACAAAGTCTAATTCATTTTATTTCGTGTCATGAAATAAAATTGACATGACTTCAACGATCAATGACCCCCAGGAACATATAAGATTAAAACATTCAGATAAATGGCTAAAAGTTGTTTTCTATTATTTTGTGATGATATAAGCATTGATATTAAATAAAATAGATTAATATGTCATAAATGAACAAATTGATTAATTCCTAGTTTTGCTTCATCAATCAACGTCATTATTTAAAGCCATATTTCAGTGCTTAATTAGTTTCATATTTAGGTAGAAATTATTCTAAATTTCATTTAGTTCTTATTTGTACACGAGTGTAATATCAGTTTTATGGCTTTAAATGAATAAATATGAAGAGTATCATAGTATGGTCATTCGGTATTTAGGCTAAGACGAATGTACTTCACGGGAGAATACAAACGGAAGTATACAAACAGCGTTCACGTCTTTCTCTATTTTGTATTTACGATAGGTTACCTATTTCAGAGCAGTTACCGACCACTCCAGACCAACTGTGTCCATCACAAGACAGATGCCAAGTCTTCTGACTCCACTCACAGCCAATAACAGCCTGGTCTCCGTCACGTTTGTACCACGCGTGCGCTGGTGGTGACAGATCCGGGCATCCAGATTCTTAAAAAACAAACACCGTCAACTTGACATCGAATAAACGCATTAAATACAACTTACAATGTTATGTATAAACCTATAATAAACCTATAATAAATCTATAATAGAATACTTACTTGTGTAATGTAAAATGAATCCTGGTGTTCCTTCTCTTCTTGACTTTTGTAATATTTCAATAGATAATTGACTTGTTTTAGAACTAAGTAAGTGTCTTTCTCTCTCGGTATCTCCTCTGATAGTTAGCTTCTCTGTACCATCAATCACATAACCGTAAATAGGAAATCCTGAAGACGTATTTTTCTTCTTTAACTCTTCGCTATCAAAGTCTATGATGGTTAGCTCTATTGTCTGTCCGGATATCCCAGATATTATCCATGGATAGTTAGTAGATCCACATCCGGTATTATCTGTCAAGTCACTAGATAGGAATCCTTCTCTGGTGACGAGAGTTCTGGAGTCAGGTTGACACTTTTGTGGGCTATAAACTTAAGTATGAAAATGGACTTATTACAAAGTTAATAGCATATATATATATATATATATATATATATATATATATATATATATATATTAATATATTATTGTGTGTGTTGTGTTTTTATGTGTGTGTGTGTGTGCGTGTTTGTGTGTGTTTACACGTGCATGTATTATTATAAATAAATTTTAATTAAAGCCAAATATCAGTTGTAATTAACTACATTCCATCTTAACCCGATGCTGCTACTTCTAATGCATAAATTACTGAAAAGTATTGCTATAAACGAACCTTGAAGGCATGAGTAACTAACATGGAGGTACATCTGTAGATATCTCAGGCATTCTTCATTTGCCTGCTTTAGATCAGGATTTGGGATAACAACCTCACACTGACGTCTGCCGGAACACCACCTGTCGATCAGGAAGAGAACATCATTCCGACATCCAATAAACTCCTTAACATCAATACATCGTGTCACCTCCATCCTTCCAAACATGGCTGACGTTGGAATGATCACATGATCTTCTGGACATTGGATCCTGAGGGTTTCTCCGGGGCACACTTCTGCAACATCTAGATCTGAAGTGAGCAACATTATAAATGGATATAACTATGCATACAAATACATTTTAATATATTAAAATAAACGACAATGTAGTAACATGCTTACTTCTTATCATCTTGTTTTTCAAGATAACATTTCACTGAATAGAACAACTTTAATTGTTGCGAATGTCATGAATATCAGAACAATTTTATTTTATTATGCTTTCGGTTTGATTGCATTAACGTTTTCTATATTTACTGATTTTCTTCCACTTTAATTTGGAATGGCGAATGAATGCTTGTTTACACGAAGCTTTTATTATCAAGCTCACGCATTTTATTTGCCGGATATAACACGCGTAATACGACAGGTAAAAGTGACCGTTCATCATAAGATCTCCAGATCTGCTTTATAATGCACTAATATCTCCAGAACAGTAACGCAATATCAAAAAAATTAAAGGCTATTTAATCATTAAAGTGCTATCTATTGCTGTATTATTTACCTGCAGTTAACGAGCCTAGCGCACTCACAAATGTCAGAAAAAACATCTGAATCATGTCTCGATTATTAATATTTCCAACTCTCCAACCAGATCTTTCCAGCCGATTATGACTGCGTTTTATGTTATCTTTAAACAGAAATGATTGTTATTATTGCACTTTAGTGGTGCACTATTATTACACGTTTCAATTCCAGACTTCTTTAGCCACTGCCTTAGATATGATTCACTGAAGCAACAACGACAATATCTCCCGTAGGTGCTTTGCCATTGATGTACTCGTAGCTATCGAGCTCATTAGTTATGCATTGACCAGAAATGCTGATTTTCTCTACCTTTATCCGCGGTATTTTGTGATATTGTCTTGTAGTCCCTTTTCTATGACGATTACGAAATACTAATTATTACAAAACAAACCTAATCCACGTATCTAACTTCACAATTTAGCCAAGAAAGCGTCGAGTCATGAGAGCTGATGTTAACAAAGAGAATCTAGTCCAAAATGGCGTCTTCTCAATGAGCTGTATGTGATTATGCATCTGGGTCAAAGCTCAGGCAGCCCGTTGATGACCTATAAACACTGACATAGAAATGGCCGAGTTTGTAAGAATGGGCGCGATATTTGAAATGTGTAAATACTACGTTTAGAAACTGCAGTAATTTCTTTTTGGAAATCAAGACATTTTAGGATATTTGTGAAGCCAAACTGAATGAGGATACATTATTATTGGAAAACCAATTACAATATTTTAAGAATAAGTTTAGGAATTTAATAAATTTTATATAATAGTGTTTTTTTCTGGAAAATGCATACCCCCATTATATACATTAACGTAAAAAGTGCAACAGAGTTTACATATTAATTCTTGGTAAATATGGTAATTGTTTGTTTGAAATATTTTGTTTTTCAATACTAAAAAATTGTTAAATAATTCGTATTTAAAATCTTTGATAGTTAATACGTAAATTAGGATTATCATTCGTTAACTGAGCCACAATTATTATAGTATTTTCTAAAATAACACAAATATTGTGATTATGCTATTTAATTTAAAGCGTACTTTGACTGGAACGAGACTGACAATAAATTTAAATTATTTATGTTATTTTAAAGACCAATGATATTAAAAATGTTGTATATTAATAGTAGAGTCGGGACAAACTGGCGTTGCTAACGCACATTTTAACCTGAAAAGCAGGGTTTGTTTGAAAATGCACATAAGACAGTTTCCAAAATTAATATCACAACGTTCACCTTTATAACGGTAAAGTAAGTAAGTAATTTTATTTGATGAAATATACAGTAGCATTATTACATTGTTTATCGCATAATATTATTTACAAGCATATACCATCAGGCCAACAGACAAGTAAAAAGCGGTAACCTCCAAAATAAAGACCAAACATGTAGAACATAATTGATTATACGAGGAGGCGCAGTGGCCTAAAAGTTACATATTTATCCATCTATGTCCACTGTCTAAGTGCGCTGATTATGGCGATAAGATAACATAATATAAGGTAATATTGTACAATATATTATACAATATATGTAATTTATAAATGACTTTGTTAATTTGAGTTCGTTATGAAATATCTTTACAGATCTATTAAAGCTATGTTGCGACTTCAACTGTCTTATTGTTTTTGGCAGTTTGTACCATATTTCAGGTGCTAGGTAAATAAATGTCTTTGATAAAAATGCTGTTTTTCTGTATTGTATGTGTGGCTGGTGAAGGCATCTTGTTTCGTGTGAATGAATATGTCTATTTACAGTGAACATCGTCATTAGGGGATCTGGTAAAGACATGTAATGACAATTATATTTATTTCGGCTATATAGATCAATGATTTAAATAACAGTTTCCACACATTATATATATATATATATATATATATATATATACGTAACAGTTATAAATATATTTTCATGAATATGCTAAATATTCAGCTAAAAATAAACAAAATGTTCAGGCAAAAAGAGCTGACATGAAAAAACTAAGTTAATTTTCTTAAGAGTAACACATATCTTGTTTCAATATATTTAAATGGTAAAAACTCCATATGTGGAAATACGCCATGTAATTATAATCGTGGTTATCTTTTTAGTTTCTTAACACTTGGAAATATTTTAAAGTAGTCATATTATGAAGAAAGAAAGAAAAAACTTCAATGTTGTAAACAATAATATAGAAAGTAATTGGTAAAATAAATGAATAAAGACAACGAATTATGCCTAATAAACATACACGATGCATGCATTGATAAATATAATAAGTAAACACTTCTGAATTTAAGAGTGTTCCAGTAATCATAATTAATCTCATTTTATTAAATAAATTATTGTATTGTCAAAGTCTCTTCATAAATAGACTTCAAAGACATCACATATACGGCTTAATCTATTTGATTTCACACATTTGGAGTAACAAGAGGAGAGTACTTCAATCCACTCTTAGAACGATCAGTACTAATGTCAGTTTGGTAACTTTGTACGGTATCACTTTCTTGTACGTTAGAATTACTGATAGCTTCATCACCATCACCAGGAGTACGACCTCGTTTGTTGGTTGGCTGTGGAGATGTCGTATCTGTGGCTAGAGGTTTATCCGGGAGGTCCGGTAGAGGACGTTCCCAGATCCGGATTGGTGTCAGTTCATTGACTACTTGATCTTGTGGGATGAGATATGAAATAGGTCTGTGTGGATCAGATAGTGTTCCTTGTTGTTGTTCCTTAGGTAATTCATAAGGAAGATAGAGCATGGATGCCATTTCTATGTTTGGGTCAAGGTCATAATGTCCCTGACCTGGCATCCTCTGAAGCGTCATCGACTTCTGGACATCTTGTTTAATCCTAGATCAGCAGATATTAAAGAAGAAGTCTTATAATAAGGCAATCCCTTCAAAACTAATAATATATATTATTATTTATATTATAGTCAATATTTCTAATACTTACCTATATTTTCTGATACAGACTATTCCAATAACACAAGCGATTACCATTAATACAATCGCTACGGATACGACGCAGACCAACCACAGCACTGAAAATAAATAAATAAATAAATGTATATATATATATATATATATATATATATATATATAAGTAACATTATTGACTTTTATCACTGTTCTTTAAGTAGATGGCCACCAGTGCTAAAATCGTATTTCTTACCTGACGGCGGAGATCCGTTTATTTTTATATGAATAGGCTCCTCAGTTGCTGTAATTAGATGTTAATTTATTTTTATAGATATATTTTATTTATGTAAATAACAAAACCTAATCCTGCAAGAGGTTATATTATCAGTTAGAATTTACCTTATCAATATTAAAGCATGGTATATATATATATATATATATATATATATATATATATATATATATACCAGATAGATATCTATACTGTTTTTATACTGGAATTACAAATATATCAAAGAAAATACGCGTAGTCAGATAGCGACTGACCTGGTTCAGAGCAGTTACCGACCACTCCAGACCAACTGTGTCCATCACAAGACAGATGCCAGGTCTTCTGGCTCCACTCACAGCCAATCACAGCCTGATCTCCGTCACGTTTGTACCACGCATGCGCTGGTGGTGTTAGGTCTGGACACCCTGTTTCTGAAAATAAAACCTATTTATCAGTTGTCAGGTTAAAGTTTTCTTCACGTTAAAATTATACCTGAAAATATCTATACAGAATATAAATAACCAATGGACTTTATACAATATAGTGTAACACTTACTTATGAAATGCAGAATAAATCCGGGAGTACTTTCTCTACTTGATTTTCGTACTATTTCAACAGATAATTTACTTGTTTTCGATGTTAGTAGGTCTCTTTCTCTTTCCATCCCCCCCTTGATGGCTACCTTCTCTTTGCCATCAAGCACATAACCGTATATAGGAAATGATGAAGATGAGTTACTCTTCTTTAGCATTTCGCTGCCAAAGTCTATAATGGCTAGATCTATTGTCTGTCCAGACATCGCAGTTATAATCCATGGGGATTCAATACCTCCGCACCCGGTGGTATCTGTCATATGACTAGATAGAAATCCTTCCCTAGCAACCAGAGTTCTTGTTTTGAGTTCACATGAATTTGGAGTGTATACTAAAGAGATAAAGAATCTTCCTATAATAATAATAAATAATCGCATATATATATATATATATATATAAAATATATATATATATATATATATATTTGTGTGTGTTTGTGTGTGGTTGTATATATATATATATATATATATATATATATATATATATATATATATATATATAATGGGTTCTGTGTGTGGGTCTGTATGCGTGTGTGTGTGTGTGTGCGTACGTGCATGTCTGTAATATCCATGATTGGCATGCTTATATAGAAGTAGCTCTCTGAACTTGATTTCAACGAGTAACCTTGAAGACAATGATAATCCACATTGATATATTTCTGAAGATATCGTCTACATTGAGTATTTGCTGCCTTTAACTCGGGGTTTGGGATAGCAATGTCACATTGACGTCTTCCCGAACACCATCTGTCTATCAGGAAGAGGACATCATTCTGACAGCCAATAAACTCATCTTCTTCAATACATCGTGTAATCCCCATCCTTCCAAACAAGCCTGACCTAGGGATGATTACGTGATTTTCTGGACATTGGATCAGCATTGTTTCACCAGGACACCCTTCAGCGACTTCTGCAGGGGAAGGTAATTAATTCTATTAATACTGAAAACTTTTTTTTAATTATCTAAATATAAACCCAATTGAAGGGTCTCATACGCGGTAAACAAAATTACCGTGGATTTGCTATATATTACCGTGTTTTATAAAATTTATTTTGTGCTATAATTATCATCTATAATATGTAAGCTTTTTGAACTGTTAGTGTGAAGTGTTGAGCCCTATTTTGTAATTGTATAAATCTCTAATTACAAATTAACATGCCACTTACCTGCATTTGAAGTTTTAAATACAGTCGAAACAATTACTGCAAGGCAAACAAACATATTCTTAACCATGGCTTCGCCTTTCACTAATTACGGTGTTGACAAAATTATTATTTAATGTGAGTCCTGTCTTCTTGGTATCTATATTGTTTTGGAGAGCCAACCACAACGTATCTCGTTATTCTTAACCCATTGCGTTTCTCGTAGCTGTCGAGCTCATTAGCTATGCGCTGAGCATTAAGCGTGGTTTCTACACATATGTCGCTGGATATCCTTATGTATTGATGATATCCTGATATATTATTATCCTATGATGTCTACTAAATATCAATATCCTCAATCTAACGCTTATTCATGAATCTAAACCAACAGTATAACGTAGAGAATATCACACAGTGAAAGCCGACGCTAACAAAGAGAATCTCGTCCAAGATGGCGTCTGTCGGGTGAGTGGTATGTGTTTATGTATCTAGGTCGGAGCTCAGACGGTCCGCTGATGACCTACATTATTGACCTATATAGGTTTGCTTGCTTTACATTTGGCGCGAATATTTGAAATTTACAGCAGCTTTTTTTGACAATATACTGGGGGGGGGGGGATTAATTTCTTTATGATATTTGTAAAAGTATTCTCATATGCGAGTGCCTTACCAGTATAAAAAGAATTAGAATGTTTTGAAGATACGTTCAGAAATTACCAGAAATATTTTATTTCCTCTTCACAATATTAGAGAATTAACCATTAATAAACATATATTTTCTATTTTAACAAGCCTAATAGAAAGCAGTTATTAAATAAATCCCTGTATTAATAACAATTGGTTATACGTTTTTGACATAGTATCAATGTCAAGTAACTAAAACAAGTGAATTGCAAACAAGAGTTAACTTAAATATTTCATTAACCCTTTAAACACTAAGATTTGCTTTGAGTGAGCAGATTGAGCTTATTCTTTTTTCTCTACAAATAAAAAGATCAGCATTTGTTGTTCGAAATGTTTGATTTACATGATGATTTATATATCATAAATGTCTCATTATTATTTGTATCTATACTATGCTATGTAATTCCTTGGTAATTTATTTCCATGCAGTATTTTCAATAGTTTTCTCAATGAAGTAATAATCGGATGCACCTTGAATAATCATAAATGTTACCTTTCTCTGGAAGTCGGTGGAATCAGCAAGCAGGTTATCTTTTACTTATTTTAACATCTTGTATGCAAATAAAACAGTACAAGAATCTTCTTGTGTCTAACTCTTGATTCGTTGTTGGGATACATGTATAAAAATCACCTAAAGGCACCTGTTTCAATATATTTACTGATAATACCTAAAACCCGGTTAGAGATAATCAAATAGCATGACACTCTCGTGTATTATGTATATGTTTTCGTGTCCAATCAACCTGTATATCTGTCATCATATATCGATTACAGCGTGAATATTATAATGATTTTTGAAATCACCCAAATCTCAATGTATACGGAAAGACAACAGACACACCTTTTTAATTAGAAACTTTCTACAACACTTACGTGAAAACAAACACCTTTTTACATTTCATTATCATTAATATGCATTTTAGATATTAATTTCAATGAAGCCACACAAATATATAAAGCTGCATGCATATACATATCATAAATTGACAAAAGCTCGACATAAATGTGTGTGCGTGCGTGTATATGTGTGTGCGTGTATATATATATATATATATATATATATATTGTGTGTGTGTGTGTGTGTGTGTGTGTGTGTGTGTGTGTGTGTGTGTGTGTGTATGTGTGTGTGTTACACTAACACATATAATACGTGAGCATCGGCTAGATAAATAGGAAATTAGAGTCACCACCATAATATTATTGAAGTAGTCAAATCAATTAGTTTTAGCTGCCAATAATTAACTTCAGATACTTGGAGTAACAAGAGGAGAGTACTTCAATCCACTCTTAGAACGATCAGTGCTAATGTCAGTTTGGTAACTTTGTACGGTATCACTTTCTTGTACTTTGAATTACTGATAGCTTCATCACCATCACCAGGAGTACGACCTCGTTTGTTGGCTGGATAAGGAGATGTCGTATCAGAGGCTAGGGGTTTATCGGGAATATCCGGTAGGGGGCGTTCCCAGATCCGGATTGGTGTCAGTTCATTGACTACTTGATCTTGAGGGATTAGATACGAAGTGGGTCTGTGTGGATCAGACAATGTTCCTTGTTGTTGTTGTTGTTGTTGTGCCTCAGATAATGTATAAGGAAGATAGAGCATGGAAGCCATCTCTATATTAGGATCCAAGTCATAATGACCTTGACCCGGCGCTCTTTTCAGCGACATCGATTTCTGAACATTTTCTTTTATCCTGAATAATTATAAAGAATTAATTAAATATAAACCGCTTCAGATAATTAGGTAACCTTTATTATCATCTATTGTATCTCAACACTACTTACCTGTACTTTTTGATACAGACAATTCCAATAACACAAGCGATGACCATTAACACAACAGCTACTGATACGACACAAACCAGCCACAATACTGGAAATATACACAAATGTATATAGCTCTATTATAATACGTAACATATTATTATAATAACACGTAATATATTACTATAATAATATGTAATATATCGCTATGATAATAGGTACTATAACACTTTAATAATACATAATATATCACTATAATAATAAATACTATGGCATATTATATTTTATTATTAATAACGCTCCGATAACTAGAACTGGATTTGTGTAGGTCATTGTGTAGTATCAATAATTTATTGTCTATAATGTTTTAATGATTGATAAGTAGTTCATACGACATTCGTAATAAATATGAAGGTAATGGTTGCTAAGATGATATTTTGTTTGTTTTATATAATAGAACATGAATATTATACTCACTCGAAGGAGGAGTTATGTCTTTTTGTGCATGGACTGGTTCCTGTGTTGCTGCAAAGAATAGATCAAGTAAAGTCAACAAGCAACGGAAAAAATATAACTTTAACATAATCCTCACACACATACAAACACGTAGACCCATACACGCGCGCGCACACACACACACACTCACAGACCCATATACAGTACCTGGTTCGGAACAGTTCCCAACGACTCCAGACCAACTCCGTCCATCACAAGAGAGATGCCATGTCTTCTGGCTCCACTCACAGCCAATCACAGCTTGATCTCCGTCACGTTTGTACCACGCATGCTTAGGAGGTGATAAGTCAGGACAACCTTTCTCTGAATAAAAAACTATTTTGTAATATGCTTATATATTACATCCATCCATCCGTCCATAAAAATGAACTAATTACCCAGGAGTTGGTATATATTAAGCCCCCCCCGAACTTTGCTCTGAAACGATGCACATTTATAGAAAATGTTTGGAATTTATTTCTGACATATTTTCTTCACATTTAGGATCAATGGAATGCATTGAGTAAGCGTACGTTTTGAAACGTCTATGGAAGC
>JAODUP010000776.1:155000-180000 GCA_025642065.1 Paralvinella palmiformis | reverse complement strand
ACGTGACTGGAGATAATTCCCTCTTGGCTAGTGAGGGATACCGGCATTTTGCACTCAGAAGCACGAACCTGGGTAACTTTTATAAAACAATATTTTTCTCAGAATATATATTATTAATATTATCACAGATAAGTATTCGCGATATTAAACAACTATTATCATTAATATTTATAACTTCCATAAGAATACCATCATCTCCACCAATTTCGACATAATTTGGTTTAATTCAGGATCACCAAAAACAAGGAAGACAAGGCATTTACCTTTTAGACAGGAGTAGGTAATTTGAAGATATTTTCTCAGATAAGCCAAACAGTTCTTGTTCGTTTCTTCAAGTTTCTTTGTAGGATTCTTGATTTGGCAGACCTGCCGACCGGAACACCACCTATCGACGGCAAACAGTACAACGTTCTCACAGCCAATTAGATCTCTCACTAGAATACACTCATTATATTCCATACGGCCGAACTTGGCTGATGATGTCACAATGATTTGTTCGGCAGGACAACGAATATCCATTTCGTCTCCGGGACACACTCGTACATTCTCTGGAAAAAAGTTTTTGTATTCATTATTGTTATTATTATTTTTACTGATACATAATTTGTTAATATTTCTGTATATCCTTTTCACGTTTTAAATATCGAGAAGAGATGGGAAAAGTTAACGTACGTATGATTGACGTACTCTCTCTCTCTCTCTCTCTCTCTCTCTCTCTCTCTCACACAACATGTATGTATGTAAGTATGTGTGAGTGAGTGTGTGTGTAGGTGTTTGCGTGCGTGCGTAGCGAATTAATTACTCATTACATTTATGGGTATAATTTATTTTCAGGTAGATGTAAAAAACTTACCTCCTCGAGTAATGTAAACAGACATCATAACCAGCAAATAAACTATTACCAGTAATGTATTAATTCGCCTAATATTTAAAGACATCATGATGTAATACAATTATTTACTTAAGTCGATTATTAGAACACGTGAATTTCCTTTTAATGATTCAGAAAGTCGTCATTTTATATGTTTACACTGGACCGGCACCGGTGAGCAATCGTCATAACGTTTCAGTTTGGTTTCGCGTTATAAACGTGCGTTATTGTATAGCCTGTAAACATCAAGTAATGATCGTTGTTCGCCAAAATGACCATTTTCATCACTTTCCACTGGTCGCTTCATCAAATTAACAATATATCCAGAGTCTAGGATAACTCCGTTAACCGACGATGAAAACATTATCGCTTAACACTGGCTGAAAACAATGAAAATCACCAAAACACTTCGATCATCATCCACTGACAAAGACATCTACTTAATATTCAAGAGTCCAACATGGCCGCCAGCTCGACTGGCGTGAGTGACCTTATTATGCAAGTAGGTCACAGCTTAGTAACGCCGTTGCTGACCTTTACCCCTTGACACGGATACTAGATGTCGCTCAGATTTTAGCGGGAAATTTAATTGTCGGTAACGTTTCTGGTCATAACGTTCGGTGCATGTTTGGCGCTGGGAAGAAATGTAGACAGATGGATGTAATATAAATACAAACTGTGTAATGTGGGATTTGATTACTGAGTGACAACGTACAGTAAACAAGTTATTAAAATATTAGTGCAAACGAAGTGAGCTTTACATACTAGTGGTTATTAAGGAAGTGCTTATTATTGTTATGGTAAATTTAAATATTACTAGTAATAGTAGCTCTGGTAGTGGTAATAACAACAACAGCGCTGGTGGTAGTCGTAGTGGTAAAAGAAGTAAGAGAGAAATTGTGAGAATAAAAGTAATAATATGCTTGATGTATTGTGATGTATGTCAAGATAATTTCTTTGTATTATTGTGTTATACTGTGTGTTTTGTCTATAATACCATTAGGAATAACTATGATAATAATGTCTTTTATTGTGATTAAGTTTTATGTGTAAGCCCGTCGTGATAAGTTTGTGTTTGCAAGGATCACTTTGAGCTGGACACCACATGGCTATATACAGTAGAATATGCACGCATGGCCGGTGATGTCACGAAGAGAGTGGTAACGTTGGTCCTATAACTGAGCGAAACAATAACAAAACGTAGACATATTGATACTGTCAATACAGAACTCTGTTGATGAAACATGATGAGTGAAAAAGGAAACAGAATATTCATGAGGATGGCTTACATGGCACTCGATTGCAGTTCAGAATTTGATGTCCTGGTGCAAATGCAATTAACACATTTTAAAATGTATGTTGTGTTTAATATAATTTGAGTTTTAATAACCTTAAAATATAAAATGCCCGGAGATAATAAGGAATTATATGTTTCGGGATAGATTGTAAAGCGCTTTTGACCATCTCCTTCTTCTGGGGCGCCGTAGTCTAGCGGTAGCGTGTTAGATCATAGATCTATACCACTCCTGTACGAATCTGCGCGTTGGCACATCTCAAGGGTGTTTTATCTTTGACTTCACTTCATTACTTTTGGAGGTCGCTCGGCCCATTTAGCCTACCATGTGCACACAAGTGGCCTTATTACATCAATCTTCATCTACTGAATGTGTTTTACTATTAATCTTATTGTGGGTCATACAACGACTGTTGTTGTTGCTGCTGCTGCTACTACTACTACTAAAACTACTTCTCCTGTATTTATAGTTAATTCTATGAATATACACCAGGACAATCGGTATATCAAAATAGTATTCTATCTATTATATATTTAAAACAACTCATTATCAAAAACGTTTATTTGTTAAATTAAATACATGGACATACAAACAACTTTAGTGATACAGCTATACGAATCTACATACATATCATTTACAGCCTAATTTAAATTCTTCATAATCAGTTTCGTGCACACACACACATAGAGGGGGGAGGGAGAGACGCGCAGACACACACTTTTAGTGCATTACATAATAATGTAGAATATACATAATAACAATAAACGTACATATACGATGACATTTAGTCATTGTGACGAATACTAACATTCTTAATACTTATTGCAAGCAAGAAGGAATTACCATGTACTATATAAGAAACTATCATGTGTTTTATATATTTAGTTTAGATTTATATATATTTGTACACATTAATCGATATAACATATATCTGTGCAAGTATTATAAATCTGTATATGAACAGACAGGTCGTACAGCATTGATAAGCATAAACACGTATGCATATTTTATCCACCCACCCAACCGCCTTACCTTCATACGCGTGGATAAATGCGCAATAAAATGCGTATAAACTTAGACAAACACCAACTAATTTCAGTTATCACGTAAAACGCAACAAAGGGCACCAACAATAAAAAAGGTTTGAGTAATATTATCCTTAGGCTTAAGAAACAATCTAAGACAAGACGGTAGTAGGACACAGACTACTTCTAAAACATCACGAGTTCGTTATGTTAAATGCTTGGAAAGTAATTATTGTTTATTAATTTTATAAAACAAATGGTAAGACAAATTATAAAATACGAAAGGAAAACAAATAGACATTATGATTAATTGGCTTTTGTATTGTATGTATACACCGAGACATATGGAAAAATGGGGCCTAATTATGTACATATGTTCGTAGATTCGTGACTCTGTAATGTTCCACCTTCTTTTAATCCACAAACACCGACAGCTTCATCGCCATCACCGGGAGTACGACCACGTTTAGTACCTGGATAGGTTTCAGTCGTATCAGAAGCTAGTGGTTTATCGGGGAGATCGGGTAGAGGGCGTTCCCAGATCCGGATCGGAGTTAATTCATTCATTACTTGATCTTGAGGGATTAGATATGAAGTGGGTCTGTGTGGATCAGATAACGTTCCTTGTTGTTGTTGTTGTTCGTGGTCCGCAGATAATTTATAAGGAAGATAGAGCATGGAAGCCATCTCTATGTTAGGATCTAAATCATAATGACCTTGACCCGGGATTCTCTCGAGTGTCATCGATTTCTGAACATCTTGTTTAATTCTGTTGCAAACAATAAAAGAAATTGATTAATTGTCAATAATTAACATGAATAACTTTACCTTAGATGTACCAAAAATATGGAATTTAATTAAAGTATAATCATATTACCTGTATTTCTTAATACAGACAATTCCGATGACACAACGCTGCCACCATCAGGACAACTGATACGGATACTACACAAGACCAACCATAAGGCTGAAACAAAGATATGTAGGCTAAAAATAATTGGTGCGTGTGTGTGGTGTGTGTGTGTAGTGCCGCATCTCTTAGTTGATTAGACAACAGTCATTTATTTTGGTCTTCTTGATATCCAGCATGAATATTCACGAGGCAAGTATTGTATCGATTAATGAGGAAACATTATTTCCACGTCTTTTCATTGTTACCTGGTGACAATGATCTTTCCTTGTGCATGAGAATTGGCTCTTGAGTGGCTTCAGTAAAAGGAATAAAAATAGATAAAATTAAATAAAAATAATTATATTGTCTGCTAAGTATCCTAAGAGTGTTTAGCACACACACACACACACACACACACACACACACACACACACACACACACACACACACACACACACACACACACACACACCACACACACACACACACACACACACATATATATATCACACATACAGACATAAAGACATATAGACAAACACACATACATACACACCCACAACCGCGCTAATAAACGTGTGTTGGAAATAACTACCTAGTTCAGAGCAGTTACCGACGACCCCAGACCAGCTGCGTCCATCACAAGATAGATGCCACGTCTTCTGGCTCCACTCGCAGCCGATCACAGCTTGATCTCCGTCACGTTTGTACCACGCATGCGCAGGTGGTGTCAAGATCAGCACATCCAATTTCTGCGATATTTATTTATAGGTCATTATCTTCATAAACGAATTGGAGGAATAGTTTCTGCAGTTAAATACATTTTCTCAACTTACTTTGAAATTTTATCAGAAATCCAGGTGTGTTATCGGCGTTTTCTAATTCTATCTCCAATTTGTTGGTCTTTGACTCGTACAAAAATCGTTCTCTTTCCACATCAGCATGAAACTCAATCTTTTCACGACCATCCTGGATATATCCATAACGCGAATAAGGCCCCGTTTTGTTTTCCAATTTCACAATTTCACTGCCGAAGTCAATGATGGCAAGTTTTATTCGCTGTCCCGGTAAACCGGATATAACCCAAGGTGACCTACTGGATCCACATCCGGCGTCTTTATATACCTGACTAGAGACGATACCCTCTTGGGTCGTTAGGGCCATCGGCATATTGCACTCAGAAGAACCAATCTGGGTCACTGTGATAAAAATAAGATGTGTGTGTGTGTATTTGTGTGTATATAACCCTAGATTCTTTACATATTTGCTGAATACAGACTAAACTAATAAACAAAAACAGTAACATTAGCATGAGACGCAACAACAACAAAATAATATAATGTTAATACTAATAAATAGGAGGTTACTATGCTTCTGCTACTATTCCTTAAGCCACTACTACTGCTACTAACATTAGCATTACTACTACTGCTACTACTTTTACTATTGTTATCGTTGTTGCTGCTCCTAATAATAATAATCATAATTCTGTTAATAATAATTTCAATGCAGATTATATAAAAACTAGGATAACTATAGTTTTACCTTTCAAACAAGAATAGCTAATTTGTAGATATTTCCTAAGGTAAGCCAGACAGTTGTTATTGGTTCGTTCAAGTTCATCAGCAGGACTGTTGATGCGACAAATCTGCCGACCAGAACACCACCTGTCGACGACAAAGAGCACATCGTTCTGACATCCGATGAGATCTTTTACCAGAATACACTCGTTATATTCCATACGACCGAACGTGGCTGATGACGTCACTATCACGTGCTCGACAGGACATTGAATGTCCAAGCCGCCTGCGGAACACACTCGTACATTATCTGAAAATAGTATTAAAGTATATACATGCATCTATCAATCTCTCTCTCTTCTCTCTCTCTCTCTAATATATATATATATATATATATATATATATATATATATATATATATATATATATATTTATATTTTTATTGTAGATATTGTCATTGTTGTTATTGGTGTTATTGTTGGTTGTGGTGGTGTGATTTAAGTGTGTTCAAAATATTTGGTTATTACGCGCTTGGTTGTGTCAGTATTAAGTTTTGCATGTACTGGAGTGCGTGTGTCCAAAGAATAATGCGAATTTCGCATTTTAACATCACTTACCACACTGGATGAACTTGAAAGGGGCCGCTACAAATGCATGCAGCCAGAAAATAATGGAGAATACATTATCATAATGGTTCATGACGTATTCCATGCTCGCGGAATTAGCTCTGTTGCAGTTACTCGCACAATCTACAAACCATAAATCATCTACCAGGTATATATGTGTGTACGTTTCCCTGTAAAAAAGAACACCGGGAATCCCTGATTATAATATACAGCGTTTTAATACACTGGATGCAGTATCATAATCCGCCATTATCATAACGCTATAGCACGGTAAACACCTTGTTTCTATATATAATCTCCAACTCACGAAACAGAAGATAAAGTCATCAAAGATTTATTCGATATCCATGGTTTATATGTCTAGTTAGACTGGTAAATATGTCGCCACATCTATATTCCGCATATATGCTGACATTCGTAACGATATCGTGCTCAAATAAGCCAGAAATCTTGAGAATACTGCACAGCCTACTCCGTGTCCGCTAACAAAGGCTTCTACTTAATATTCAAGCGTCCAACATGGCGACCGTCTGAATGTCTGGCATCTCATTATGTAAGTAGGTCACGGCCCAGACCGCCGTTGCTGACCTTAACCTGTGACACATTTATTTTAGCGCCATCCGCGCAGAGCGGGAATTTTGAATTCACCAAATCAGCGATTGGATTATACCGAGTTATAGGACAGTGTAATGCGTATTATTATATCAAGGATGTGTGCAGTTATTGTTGCTTCAAGTTGTAGGTATATGATACGTATTATGTGACACAGAAATAAACAACTTTATACAGTTTTGTTTCCTGTTTCTTCTACTCATAAGTCAGTAAATAGGTGTTAGCTGTAAGCAGTGGGCTGTATTTGAGTACTCTGTGCCTGTGCCTTATTATACACAGCTAAAACACACACACACACACACACACACACACACACACACACACACACACACACACATAAACACAAATATTATATATATATATATATATATATATATATATATATATATATATATATCCGCATATGTATATATATATATATATATATATATATATATATATATATATATATATATACACACACAATCAGCAAAACATCGAACTCACCGCCTTTTCCGTGCACTGCTAAACACACCACAATGTCTCATAACGAATGTTGCTTGCTTCCTTTCCTGTTATACACAAACGTATAACAATAACACAAATGGTATTTAACACAAGCTCCTCCGTGGATAATGTACAGTAACTGTATTGTTGTTCACTCAAGTTTTAGATTATAGCTTCCCTGTATATTATACTTTCTCTTATAAATTATCGGTTTCTTCAACTTTCAGAGCTTCCTGTTACAAAATGACTCACTAATTTGTTTCTATCTTACTTAACCTTTCAATATGAGTTATCCAATTCCTCGCCTACCTGATGATGTGCGTATAAATCTCTCTTATTCGTCTAGCCTGATTTCCTCACTGCTAATAAAGACAGGTCTTATTATTCAGCATCCAATATGGCGTCTCTCTGCTCGACTGGTATGTAATTACGTAATTTGGTTGCGGCTTCACTTCGATTAAAGATTTTTGTTGTTTAAATTTTGTTATATCCCAGTTTCTTTACTATATGAGTGAATGGACGTTAGGTCGGACCAGCTAACCACTTCGAGTTAAGCTACTTTTTCGTTATAACATAGTTATTTATAATCAACTTTTACTGTACTATACGAGGGAAAGTCCCGTTTGAAGCAGCTATCTTCTTATATACCAGATTAAATTTCTTCGCCTTTTTTTACTAAGTTCCAACATTCGAATAAACAAGTGCACTTGGTGGGTATATACCTCGGTATCTGATCCACAAGGAGTGAAAATATCAGTCTAAAAATTCATATGTTTAAGCACACGATTAGTTTTCGAATTACAATGTGATATTAAGGTATTATCCGTACAACCTCATACATAAAGTATTTTAGAGTAATTAGTGTGAATCTTGACGAATGAGCCATACTTGAAAAGTGAATTTACTGATACTGATAGAATATATTCAGATTTATGTGTAGGTGGTGTCATTATGCAAGCTCTATATCAAATTAAAATGTCATATAAAGTATTATCCATACGACCTTATAACTAAAGTCTTTAAATGAATTATTGTGCATCTTGATGAATGAGCCATACTTGAAAAGTGAATTTACTGATACTGATAGAATATATTCAGATTTATGTGTAGGTGGTGTCATTATGCAAGCTCTATATCAAAGTTGATATAATTACATTTACAGAGAGAGCAAATACCCTTTCCATATTTTGAAGCGAGTTTGTTCAGTATCTTTTAGCTGAAAGAATAAACAGATTCAACTTAGCCTTTATCAAATGTTCTTGGTTAGACTAGTTAACGAGGCAACCCAAACACAAAGACACAAATCGCCTTGTTGTTATTTTAGTTTATACCGGAACAAACAAAAGGCCAATCTATAGCCACAAACGTTGTATATTTGTTCTTACGACACAAAATTGAAAATAAATGTATAAGACACAGCTACAACTAAGACAAATACGACAACTATTGGCTATCAGCACATAAATACCGTGGCACATTAATTACGATAGAATACAAACTAGCAATTGAACATGCAAAAAGGCTTTATACAAGTACAACACAGCAAAACAAAGCCTTTCTGTAAGTGTGTTTTCATCTATATATTAATCTGCGCGTTTTCTGATTTAAGAGCAGTAGTTTTCTGTCCAGTGCGAGAAATAGTACCAATATCAGTTTGATAATTTTGTATTGTGTCATTTTCCTGTACTCTAGTACTGTTGACAGTTTCATCACCGTCACCAGGAGTCGCCCCTTTGTTTCACGTCTGATCTTTCGCCAACGGTATCACATGTAAGGGGCTTATCGGGGAGGTCCGGTAGAGGGCGTTCCCAGATCCGGATTGGTGTCAGTTCATTGACAACTTGATCTTGTGGGATCAGATAAGAAGTAGGTCTGTGTGGGTCAGCAAGCGTTCCTTGTTGTTCCTCAGATAATTTATAAGGTAAATAGAGCATTGATGCCATCTCTATGTTGGGGTCCAAGTCATAATGACCTTGACATGGCAGTCTCTGCAGTGTCATCGACTTCTGGATATCGTGTTTTATTCTGTGATTAAAACATAAATATATATTCTGTTAATACCATTTTAATTTTTGAAAAATGTTAAAAACTGTTTAAAATATAAATTGAGTGGATATGGATTTTTTTAGAATTACTAACCTGTATTTCTTAATACAGGCGACTCCTACGACACACGCTATCACCATGACAACAACAGAAACTGAAACCACACACACGAGCCACAAGGCTGCAATGACATGAACAATTATTATATGAAAGGTTTTATAACTTTCTATAACATAAATCACAATAAATTTCATTAATAGGAAACCATCTGCATCAAGCCAGACAGTTATACAGAGTGAACGACTACTGATGAACAACAGGACAGAGAAAGATGAAGCACCAGTGTGTTAACCTGAATATGATGCAACCTTTTTGTCAATTCCAGTTGGCACTTGTGTCACTGAAATAAAAAATGTCAATTGCTCAATTTATATCCTATCACTTGATATGTACTGATTATTGTGAAGAATAAAACATCAAACGAGAACAGTGTTAATTCACTTCCTTTATTTTATATCAGATAGTGACATACCTAGCTCAGAACAGTTACCAACTACTCCAGACCAGCTGCGTCCATCACAAGACAGATGCCATGTCTTCTGGCTCCACTCACAGCCAATCACAGCTTGATCTCCGTCACGTTTGTACCACGCATGCGCTGGTGGTGTCAGGTCTGGACAGCCAATTTCTGAAACATGAATGGGCATAATTCACACAGTTACACACACACACACACACACACACACACACACACACACACACACACACACCACACACACACACACACACACATATATATATATATAATTAGTAGTTATTTTACATAAGCATTGATAGAGAATATCCTTTGAAGTATTGTCATCGTACTCTGATAATGAAGTAGGAATCCCAAGTCATCATCTTTCAGCACAATCTCTACGGATATCCGGTTTGATTTTGATTGATAAAGTAGACGTTGCCTTTCTATACTTCTGTAGATTTCAGTCCGTTGGTCATCCTCCCGTATATAGCCATAGAGTGGAATTACTTTACTTGTGTTATCCATTTTCATCGCTTCGCTACCGAAATCTGTAATGTGTAGTTTTATAGTTTGTCCGGATATTCCGGAAATCTTCAAAGTAGCACTGCGTGATCCACATCTGGAATTTCTAGTCATGTGGCTAGATATCACGCCTTCGTTATTCTGCAGTAAGATCGGCGTTTGGCAGTCGAGGTGAGATATTTGAATAACTGAAAAGGAAACGTGAACAAATGGGTTCCAGTATAATTTGAAAAATGCATAGTATTAATGATGAATTGGAAATAAGACTAATGGTGAATTGTATCTCAGTAATATAAAGGAAGAACATACCTTTCAAACAAGAATACTGCATTTGTAAATACATTCTGAGATATGGTAAGCAAGCTATGTTACTGGCTATTAGGTCATCATTTGGGATAATGGTATGACACCGAGAACGGCCAGAGCACCATTTATCCATTAAAAATAGGACGTCATTCTCGCAGCCAATAAAATCCTGGACTATTGTACATCTGGTGAACTCCATGCGACCGAATTTTGCCAATGACGTCACTATCACCTCATCTGGTTGACATTGAATATCTAGATTCTTCCCAGGACAAACCTGAATATCATCTAATTAAAATAAATTGTAGTACACTGTGGAATAATGGGGACAGTTCGTTTACACACACACACACACACACACACACACACGCGCCCACACACACACAAACACACACACACATATATATATATATATATATATATATAAAAATACCCAAACACAACAACTTTCTTTATTTATGAATTATAGACATGTAGCTATTATGTTTCGGGAAAAAAATTATCATTTGTATTAAATTAATAGAAATAATACTCACCGGTGAATACCAGTGTTACTGATGATGTGAATATTATTACAAAAATCCTGAAGAAGATTCGGACTAGTTTTGCCATTTTGTGATATTAATGTTCTTCTTAAATCTAATTTTATGAAAACGTCAGCTGCTCCGAATTGGAAATAATTACTTTTGCAAGATGTTGTTGTATCTCGTCATAACGGCATCGTGCAAAATGTATTGCTTTGTTACCAATCGCCGCCTCTACGTCAGGAATTCAGTATCCATAAAGTACCGTTCTCTGCCAAATCCGCGTTAATTTATACAAAAATACCACCGACAAGAACTTCATTAAGTGTTTGTCTCAATTAGTACAAATCCTTGAGGCATGAGAACATGATACATCCCCACATATAGCCGACACACTGCCCGCTAGTTCTTCGCCTTCCCATAACAAAGACTCCTACTTATCATAACAGCGTCCAATATGGCGGCTCTCGGGCGACTATGGTTCTTATTATGCATCTAGGTCACAGCCCGGCTTCCGCTGTTGACCGCATCTTTGACCCAGATACCAATTGGCGGGAGTCAGGACAGGCGCGAAACTTTGAAAATAAATAACCGTTATGATCATAATATTCTGATATAGGATTTAAATAGTATTTTACGCTGCATTAAATCAATTTAAAGGCAAACAGAACTAGATAACCTTGTAACGCTAATATCTACAAGCTAAGTTAGCTTTGGTAATATTATTTCTGGTTTATTTCAAGTGAAAGCTGCACATTAATTAGTGTGTGTCATTAAAGTATTGCTCTGTATAAATAGAATCAATCAAGCAAAACTCACAACCACACATCTATAGATAAAGCTCGACTAACTGAATACAAATCCAGATATAGATTAGTCAACCGAAATTAATATTTTATGTTTCATAATCTTTATAAATTAGGCCATTTAAATAGCAGTAATTTATTCTATTGATAATAACGTACAATCACACGACATTACAAAGTTCGCTGGAATGTTTAAAAATTATGTATTTATTAACTTAATGACAACATCTACCGCAAGCGACATGCAAAATATTTTATGATAGAATTTGCCACATTAACAGTAACAACACAGAAATGACGGAATAGTGTTATCACGACCATTTCTCACACCAGGAAAAGCATTAGTGTTTTGGGATGCGTTAGTGGTGGGGTTTCTCATATCCGGATAGGTGTCAGTTCATTGTCTAGTCGATCTTGTGCGATGGGGTAAGAAGTAGGTCAGACAGAGTTCTTTGTTATTCTTCAGATAATTTATAAGGAAGATAGAGGGTTTACTTCCATTTGTCAGACGTCCCATTTGTCAGACAGCTTATAATCACACATTATACAGTTCAATGTACACATAATCCCCTTCCCTTTACCTATTCCTCATTAATGAACCAATCCAAAAACATAATAATAAGAGTATTCATTACACGTTTATTTATCTTTCGTTACGTGTACATTGTTTATTACGTTGTCAAACAATATACAAGTACTGTATATTACTAATTACTTCGCAAAGTCTACCATTAACCCATCTTTATTATCTTGCCGACAGCATCGAGGTATTCAAGTGGTGTCTTAATCCCAGTTGCGAGGTGGTCTTTCTATCTAGCTAGACGGGTTTTCAGTTCCTTATACACTCGCGGCACAGAATTCAACCTCAGCCAACTTTATTTTCTCTGTTTTCTCGATCTTTTTCATGATGTCGATGAATCTAAAGAGATTTGGGTGACGACGAGGGAGTTATGAATTGAGGCGATGGTGAAAACCTTCCAGGTTGTGGTTGGTTCTTGTTAATCCTTCAAGTCAATATCAAACAATGAAATATAAAAACAACAATGTGTTACTGCAAGTGTGGAATAATCCAATTATAATGGGGAGGGTGCTGCGAAGTTGTTCTATCCCAAACTGTCTGACAAATGGAACGTCTGACAAATGGGAGGACACCAGATAGAACATATAGAGGCCGTTTCTATGCCAACGTTAAAGTCATAACGAGTTTGATCTATATCGTCATCAACTTGCGGACACCTTTCCTTATCCCGGAAGATATATATATATATATATATATATATATATATATATATATATATATGTGTGTGTTTGTGTGTGTGTGTGTGTGTGTGTGTGTGTGTGTGTGTGTGTGTGTGTGTGTGTGTGTGTGAACACAGTAAGAGATTTATGAAATCGTTGCTAATGATAAATATGAACGGGTCAACAGAGGAAATAATTTATTTAACGCTTTTACACGAACTCCTGGACAAAGCCGACTTTCCTGACGCTTGATAGGTCACCAAAGAAGACATGGAAACGACACACACCAACCACAAATATGAAAATATTACCTGCACTCTAAGAACTTTTATTGCGCTAACATATGGGGATCTTATCGTACTACTTCTATTACGGTGTTTATCTTTACTCACTCTTCTAACATTCGAATAAACAAATGCACCTGGTGGGTGTATTCATTGGTATCTGATTCACGCAGTAAATATATTAGTGTAAAAATCAATATGTCTAAACACACGATTAGTTTTCGAATTAAAATGTCATATAAATGTATTATCCATACGACCTTATAACTAAAGTCTTTAAATGAATTATTGTGCATCTTGATGTATGAGCCATACTGGAAAAGTAAATTTACTGATACTGATAGAATATATTCAGATTTATGTCTAGGTGGTGTCATTGTGCAAGCTGGATATCAAAGTTGAAATAATACATTTACAGAGAGAGCAAATACCCTTTCCATATTTTGAAGCGAATCACTTCAGTATCTTTTAGCTGGAAGAATAAACAGATTCGACTTAAGGTATTCAGCATTCATCAAATGTTCATAGTTAGGCTAGTTAACGAGGCACCCAAACACAAAGACACAAATCGCCTTGTTGTTATTTTAGTTTATACCGAACAAACAAAAGGCCAATCTATAGCCACAAACGTTGTATATCTGTTCTTACGACACAAAATTGAAAATAAATGTATAAGACACAGCTACAACAAATACAAATACGACAACTATTGGCTATCAGCACATAAATACCGTGGCACATTAATTACGATAGAATACAAACTAGCAATTGAACATGCAAAAAGGCTTTATACAGGTACAACACAGCAAAACAAAGCCTTTCTGTAAGTGTGTTTTAATCTATATATTAATCTGTGCGTTTTCTGATTTAAGAGCAGTAGTTTTCTGTCCAGTGTGAGAAATAGTACCAATATCAGTTTGATAACTTTGTATTGTGTCATTCTCCTGTACTCTAGGACTGTTGACAGTTTCATCACCGTCACCAGGAGTACGACCCTGTTTCACGTCTGATCTTTCGCCAACGGTATCACATGCAAGGGGCTTATCGGGGAGGTCCGGTAGAGGGCGTTCCCAGATCCGGATTGGTGTCAATTCATTGACAACTTGATCTTGTGGAATCAGATAAGAAGTAGGTCTGTGTGGGTCAGCAAGCGTTCCTTGTTGTTGTTCCTCAGATAATTTATAAGGTAAATAGAGCATTGATGCCATCTCTATGTTGGAGTCCAAGTCATAATGACCTTGACATGGCAGCCTCTGCAGTGTCATCGACTTCTGGATATCTTGTTTTATTCTGTGATTAAAACATAAATATATTTTCTGTTAATACCTTTTATTGATTAATTTTAAATTTTGAAAAATGTAGAAAACTGTTTATAATATAAATTGAGTGGATAAGCACTTTTTTAGATTGACTAACCTGTATTTCTTAATACAGACGACCCCTACGACACACGCTATCACCATGACAACAACAGAAACAGAAACCACACACACGAGCCACAAGGCTGCAATGACATGAACAATTATTATATGAAAGGTTTTATAACTTTCTATAACATAAATCACAATAAATTTCATTAATAGGAAACCATCTGCATCAAGCCGGACAGTTATACAGAGTGAACGACTACTGATGAATAACAGGACAGAGAAAGATGAAGCACAAGTGTGTTAACCTGAATATGATGCAACCTTTTTGTCAATTCCAGTTGGCACTTGTGTCACTGAAATAAAAAAGGTCATTGCTCAATTTATACCCTATCACTTGATATGTACTGATTATTGTGAAGAATAAAACATCACACGAGAACAGTGTTAATTCACTTCCTTTATTTTATATCAGATAGTGACATACCTAGCTCAGAACAGTTACCAACTACTCCAGACCAGCTGCGTCCATCACAAGACAGATGCCATGTCTTCTGGCTCCACTCACAGCCAATCACAGCTTGATCTCCGTCACGTTTGTACCACGCATGCGCTGGTGGTGTCAGGTCTGGACAGCCAATTTCTGAAACATGAATGGGCATAATTCACACAGTTACACACACACACACACACACACACACACACACACACACACACACACATATATATATATATATATAATAGTAGTTATTTTACATAAGCATTGATAGAGAATATCCTTTGAAGTATTGTCATCGTACTCTGATAATGAAGTAGGAATCCCAAGTCATCATCTTTCAGCACAATCTCTACGGATATCCGGTTTGATTTTGATTGATAAAGTAGACGTTGCCTTTCTATACTTCCGTAGATTTCAGTCCGTTGGTCATCCTCCCGTATATAGCCATAGAGTGGCATTACTTTACTTGTGTTATCCATTTTCATCGCTTCGCTACCGAAATCTGTAATGTGTAGTTTTATAGTTTGTCCGGATATTCCGGAAATCTTCAAAGTAGCACTGCGTGATCCACATCTGGAATTTCTAGTCATGTGGCTAGATATCACGCCTTCGTTATTCTGCAGTAAGATCGGCGTTTGGCAGTCGAGGTGAGATATTTGAATAACTGAAAAGGAAACGTGAACAAATGGGTTCCAGTATAATTTGAAAAATGCATAGTATTAATGATGAATTGGAAATAAGACTAATGGTGAATTGTATCTCAATAATATAAAGGAAGAACATACCTTTCAAACAAGAATACTGCATTTGTAAATACATTCTGAGATATGGTAAGCAAGCTTTGTTACTGGCTATTAGGTCATCATTTGGGATAATGGTATGACACCGAGAACGGCCAGAGCACCATTTATCCATTAAAAATAGGACGTCATTCTCGCAGCCAATAAAATCCTGGACTATTGTACATCTGGTGAACTCCATGCGGCCGAATTTTGCCGATGACGTCACTATCACCTCATCTGGTTGACATTGAATATCTAGATTCTTGGCAGGACAAACCTGAATATCATCTAATTAAAAAAATACTTGTTCACTGTGGAATAATGGCGACCATGCGTTTTTTTATCACACACACACACACACACACACACACACACACACACACACACACACACGCACGCACACAAGCACTCACACACACACTATATATATATATATATATATATATATATATATATATATACTTACATGCACAAGTGGAAGTGTAAAAGCGATTCATTTATAAATTAGAGACATGTAGCTATTATGTTTCGGGATAAAAATTATCATTTGTATTAAATTAATAGAAATAATACTCACCAGTGAATACCAGTGTTACTGATGATGTGAATATTATTACAAAACTCCTGAAGAAGATTCGGACTAGTTTTGCCATTTTGTGATATTAATGTTCTTCTTAAATCTAATTTTATGAAAACGTCAGCTGATCCGAATTGGAAATAATTACTTTTGCAAGATGTTGTTGTATCTCGTCATAACGGCATCGTGCAAAATGTATTGCTTTGTTACCAATCGCCGCCTCTACGTCAGGAATTCAGTATCCATAAAGTACCGTTCTCTGGCAAATCCGCGTTAATTTATACTAAAATACCACCGACAATTACTTCATTAAGTGTTTGTCTCGATCAGTACAAATCCTTGAGACATGATAATCATGATACATCCCCACATATAGCCGACACACTGCCCGCTAGTTCTTCGCCTTCCCATAACAAAGACTCCTACTTATCATAACAGCGTCCAATATGGCGGCTCTCGGGCGACTAGGGTGCTCATTATGCATCTAGGTCACAGCCCGGCTTCCGCTGTTGACCGCGATCTTTGACCCAGATACCAATTGGCGGGAGTCAGGATAGGCGCGAAAATTTGAAAACGAATAACCGTTATGATCATAATAGTCTGATATAGGATTTAAATAGTATTTAAATACATAACCTTGTAACGCTAATATATACAAGCTAAGTTAGCTTTTGGTAATATTATTTCTGGTTTATTTGAAGTGAAAGCAGTATATAAATTGGTGTGTATCATTGAAATATTGCACTGTATGAATAGCATCAAGCCAGTAAACCCCAACAACCACACATCTATAGATAAAGCTCGACTAACTGAATACAAATCCAGATATAGATTAGTCAACCGAAATGAATATTTTATGTTTCATAATCTTTATAAATTAGGCCATTTAAATAGCAGTAATTTATTCTATTGATAATAACGTACAATCACACGACATTACAAAGTTCGCTGGAATGTTTAAGAATTATTTATTTCTTAACTTAATGACAACATCAACCTGCTATGCTAATATTTTTTAATAAAAATCTCCACTTTAACAGTTGGAACACAGAAATGGAGGAATATGTTTATGATGACAATTTCCATACCAAAACAGCATTATAATTTAGGGATGCTTTACGGGTAGGCGTTATCATATCTGGATAGGTGTCAACTCATTGTCTACTCGATCTTGTGCGATGAGGTAAGAAGTAGGTATGTGTTGATCAGAAGACGGAGATCCTTGTTGTTGTACTTCTTCAGATAATTTATAAGGAAGATAGATCATATAGAAGCTGTTACTATGCCAACGTTAAAGTCACGATAACTTTGACCTAGATAGTCATCAACTTGCTGACACCTTGCCTTATCCCGGAAGATGTTTATTTGTACACAGTAAAAGATTGATTAAATCACTACTAATGATAATTATGAACTGGTCAACAGAGGAAAGAAGTTCTTTAATGCTTTTACACAAACTCATCGCGAAGCCGACTTTCCTGACACTTGATACGTCCATAAGGAAAATATAAATGGAAACGACGCATCAACCACAAATATGAAAATATTACCTACACTCTAAGAACTTTTATCGCGTTAAAGCATGTGGATTCTATCGTAAAGATGAAGTAAATCATGTTTTTTTTTAAAGTTTAGATATGTAAATATAGTGTTATATGACACAAGTAAACACTAATTATGAAACCTTCGAGGAAATATTACTTATTTTCGAAATAATTACACAAAAGAAAACCACATAAAATATGTGTGCTCGCTTCGCTTACTCTCATTATCGAAATAAACTATTTCGTTTTTGTCTATCATTACGTTTGTATGACACGAAATCTTTAATAATATTTCATCATGAAGAGGAAACAATGTACTGTGCGTTTACTAATGCTGTCTGGAAATATCCTAAAATATTTTATTACAAATTGCTTGAGAAAAGAATATATATATATATATATATATATATATATATATATATAATAGTACTGTATAATATGATATAAAGATGGCAGTGTTATCTGACAGATAAATCCTAGTGAAAACTAACTACAGACGTTTGAACATTCATATATATATATATATATATATATATATATATATATATATATATATATATACGACGGTTTTGACTCTTACAGAAACTGAAATAGCTAAAACTCACAATATATTTTAACAGGATTACTGACGTGTTTTTGGTGTTATAATGATGAATTCTGTAAGCGAAAGGGTGGATCACCCACGAAATTTCAGAGCTCAGTCACTAGATTATATGTATATCCATCTTCAACCAGGTAACATCCAGGTATGTCCAACCGGAAGTGGCGATAGTGGCCTCATAAAGATAGTTCGATTGTATGGAATTAATTCCTTGTACAATAGCCAAAGAATCACTGGCTGTGAGAATTCTGTATTTGTAGTCAATAGTTGATGCGTAAGTTCACTATGATGTCGAAGTTCCAAATGATCAACTGATAGCCAGATGTACAAAGCATGTTTCTGGGTGTACTTGTAAATGCTGCAATTGTGTATTCAAAATATTTGACCTGTTAAAACAGTTATCATGGTTTGGTTGCTTCCATATTTAAATTCCTCTTAACATAATTTATGTATTTCAGTGTTGATTCTAGGAAAACTTATATTTCCATTTCAGTTTTGCTCATTTCTCATGTAGAATGCCAACCAGCGATTACATTGCGGAATATTGAAGACCTGATATCAACTCAGCACCAGCAGCTACGAATATTGATTACTGTAACCTCCTCAGGTGGTATCTTGAGTCTCTGGTGAATCATTAAACTTCGCATAATAGAAAAAAAGGCAACAAGACTGACAACATAATGAATACCAGTATTTTATGTCAGAACAATGCTAAATACATTGATATCTAAACCGGTACAAAGTGTAGCAACTCCTATTCACAAGAAATACAAAATATCTGCGCAAAGAAATCACTCTCTATGCCATAACATAGAAACACTGCCATCCCAGATGGCGGCCGCCCGATGGTTCTATATCTTATTATTAAACTAGTTCACAGCCCGGCGCTCCGCTACTGACCGCGAACTTTGACTTTATTTTACATATTACTTTAGAAAATAAATTTTAATATTTTTCTGGACAAAATTTGTTAGCATAGAAAATCTCAAAATATTGAAAGTTCTGTTTTTGGTGGACCCGAAAATAAAATGACCGTAGTCTGTATGAGGATATATGTGAATGTTCCAGCAAATGTTTTGCGTTTTAGCGATGTAGCCAAATAATTTAGAAAAATAACAACAAACAATTAATTATATTTCCTTGGCACACCATACTACTAGATAATTCGGGCGCCTCCGTGGTCTAATTGGTAGTGCGTTGGACCACAGATCACTACCACATGATTTCGAATCTCGGCGTGGGCATATCTGAAGGGTGGTTCATCTTTGATTTCGCTTATTGCCTTTAAGCATTTACTTAAAACATCAACCGTCATCATCATTACTAAATAATTCACTTGAAGAGAAACGTACCTTAATTTCAACGCTGTTACATAAAGCTATCTATTTTCACATAAAGATCGCGATATAAAAGATACGTAATTAGGCTACATACTTTTTATTTCTAGCAAATACAGCAATTTAATAATCATCGCGTCACATACACAAAAGGCAGAATATTCGCCAAAAAAACTAATTTTTATGTATATGTATTCTACCCTTTGACAGAAATAGCTTTCCTTTATGAGTGCCTCTGAAGAAAAACAACCAGATGATAGTGTCAAGCTTCTGAGTAGATCCAGAACCAACTTCATTTAACTTTTTAGGGAAAATATGTGGCTATTATATCCTTCGGTTTTGCAGTTGAAAGGCATTTCTCACTTATGTAAGTGGGCTCCTCCAGTAAATAACCCGGACTCAGACTTCTCCACGAATATTCCTTGCTCTATTTTTTTTTAAATTCCGGATTGTAATTAAAAAATGAAGCAGTGGTTCAGGATCCCATTTATCACGAATCCGTTTATAATATCACTGCATTAATATAAAGGTTTTGCTCAACACACATCGGAACTATTATCAGAATATTTATGACAACTTGGAAATGTTTTGTTGATGGTGGCACTCCTGCCATCGTCGTGAGTACCACTTTCCAAACACTTAGAGTTGGTGATGCTTTCATCACCGTCACCGGGAGTACGTCCTGTTCTCGTCGTAGATACCGTCGTATCAGAAGCTACAAATTTATCAGGAACGTCCGGTAGAGGGCGTTCCCAAATCCGGATTGGCGTCAGTTCATTGACTACTTGATCCTGGGGGATGAGATAAGAAGTGGGTCTGTGTGGATCAGAGAGTGTTCCTTGTTGCTGTTGTTCAGACGACATATAGGGAAGATAGAGCATGGAGGCCATCTCTATATTAGGATCCAAGTCATAATGTCCTTGACCTGGTAACCGCTGCAGAGTGATAGACTTATGGACATCTTGCTTAATTCTGAATGCAATACAAAATCTGAATTACTATACTGTAGTACAAGATCAAATAACAGATTTTAACCAATGTCGCTGTATAGAAAGAACTGGAGCAGAAATTCTTTGCAAAAAGAAAATCTTGAAATCACTGTTAACCATTCAACTTACCTGTATTTTTTTACAAACACGATCCCTATGACACACACAGCCACCACTAGTACAACAGATACGGACACCAGACAGACAATCCAGAGGACTATAAATGACAAAATCCACCCTAATTTATATAACTCGAGTGAATGACATATACCCTTGGGTTTGTTCACACACACACACACACACACACACACACACACACACACACACACACACATACACACACACACACACACAACACATATAAAGACGTTTAATGTCCATATCTATCATAAACAAACTTGAGATGGATCCGAACCTATGTCTACTGTTTTGGTGCATTATAACAGCGAGCAGTTAAACGAACATATTTAACTGTTTTTCTTTAGCCAATGTTATTAACATAGGAAATTCCGTCTTATTAGTTGATATCCACTTACCTGATGGATTGGACGACTCCTTTTTCGTTTTCACCGTCTCCTGTGTCACTAGAATATAACATAATTAAATGGTCACACCTACTACCCCCTTTTCACACGAAACAGTTTATGCTTAAAACAATCAATAACACATACGAATAGATATGATTCATTACCCGGTCCAGAACAGTTGCCGACGACCCCCGACCAGCTTCGTCCATCGCAAGAGAGATGCCACGTCTTCTGGCTCCATTCACAGCCAATCACAGCCTGATCTCCATCACGTTTATACCACGCGTGTTTAGGAGGTGACAAGTCTGGGCAGCCTAGTTCTGGAACATTAAATCTATATATTAAAATAGACCTTAGAACATTTATCATAAAAATATTTTATTACATAATTATATAATTACTTAGCCTGATTAATTAAACATGCTTCTGGTATTATAATATCTATGACATCGGTAACATACTTTACAGGAATTAATCTATTCATTGGTGTTTATGGATATGCGTTGTGTGTTTCGGTGTGTGTGTGTGTTTTTGTGTGTGTGTTCGTGTATGCGTGAAGGTATGCCTGTTTGTTTGAAAGAAACGGTCAACAGGCTTACTTTTATAGTGGAGAAGAAATCCGGGAAGATTTTCATTCTGTATGATTTCCACAGATATCTCGCTAGAACCAGAATGATATAAAGCCGTTTCCCTCTCCAGGCTGCCGACGATTTCAGATCGTATTTTACCATCCCGGATGTAGCCATACAAAGGAAATGTATCAGTTTTGTTCTCAGTTTTAAATGATTCACTACCAAAGTCGACAATATCAATGCTGATAGTTTTTCCTTTCTGTGCTGAAACAACCCACGGCGACATTGGCGATCCACATCCGCTTCCTCCTGTTATATGACTAGATAAGACTCCTTCAGCTTCATTCGGCACCTGACAATCTGGGAGGGGATTGATAACTGTGGGGGGGAATTAAAAATACATTATCTATTGATGAACAAATATAAAAAGGAATAAAATATTTATGTTAACTGGAATATTAACTTGTGGTGATAACGACGAGCGGCCAACCTATGCACATCACTTATACCCGGCTCGCCCCCATTTATTTTAGTAAAAGCTTTAAAAATCCTTATGAATAAGAAGCTTCTTCTAGAGCTCAAAGCCAGATACATGAGTGAAAATGTCATATCTTACACACAGAATAATGGTTTTCAAAGTTACCTTTCAAACACGAATAGCTCACTTGAAGATACATCTTTAGATAAGGAAGACAGGCTTTGTTCGCTAGTTCTATGTCTCTATTTGGGAACTTCGCATTACATCTTCTGCGACCTGAACACCATCTGTCGACTAGAAATAGCACGTCATTCTCGCAACCAATGAAGTCATTTGCCATGAGGCATTCATTGAATTCCATACGACCAAAGGTAGCTCCAGAAGCCACAAAGACCTCTCCCGTCTCACACTCAATATTCAGGTCATCACCAAGACATAGTCGAATTTGTTCTTAATAAAATATAAAATGTACGAAGATTCATTAGGAAAAATAGCTGCAGTGACCCGGACATTAACACAGGAATTACTTTATGTATAAAGAAACACACACACGCGCGCGTGCACATAAACAGACATATATTCTACACGCGTGCACGCACATAAATATGGAAAATAAACCTTACCACCATAACTAACGCCAGCTAATGTCGTGATGAAGAATAAAATACGTCTTAACATTCTTTGTCTTTCATCCATTGTTTGAAAGACTCCAGTAATCTCTGAATGTATGTTTTATATTAATATGATGTTTATAATTATTTAAATACTGCTTTCCTTAAAATAGCAGAAGGATGAAATTATGCTAGGCAGCATTCTCGAGTTTATCGATGAATTACTCGGTTTAATATTATCATAATGCACCAATGTAATGTTGTTGGCTCGGCTCACCAATACCACGAACATTTTCCATTCCTAGGCGAAAGACAGACTGTTAAGATTACTTCCATTTTCTCAAGTATTCCCATCACAGCCGATTAAAGTTGTAACATAACCTACTTCTACATTGCCTCGTACATCAAACTTCACCAAAATTACGTCTTTACACACTCAGTAAAAGCACAAAATCCCAAACAAAGAAACCTAGTTTGTGCTCCTCGCCAGTATAGCTGCCTACTTAATATTCTATAGTCCAATATGGCGGCTAGTAGCGAGCTAGCTTGGTCATTATGTAACTAGGTCACAGCACAGCCTCCGTTGCTGACCCCAACCCTTGACCCAGATAATTGCCGAACTATGGCATCGTGCGCGGGAAAGTTAAAACTTATTGGTGGTTGCCGTCATAACGTGTTGATAAAGTAGATGCACTCCGCTATATATGTTATTTTAATGTTTGGATTTGTTTTAGTTAAAACAGACATAACATTAAACTAGGACTTTATTATATATATTGTCTAAATATATTTGTATTTATTATTTAATTTTACAGAATAAACTCATCATATACATTGTTGAATAACAATAATTCTTCTCATCTAATTATGGATAATAATTACTTTTGCCCTAATGTTAAAATTACCATGCATATAGTGATAAAATTTCAAATAATTGCAGCTTTATTTTTTTAATCATATGTGTTTATTTACTAGATATTAATATTTGGCGAATATGGCAGCGCGGTCTTTTCACACACAACATAAACCCGTTAGCAAATAATAATATGATAACACATATGGTTGATTATTGACGTAACCTTTATTATACGTTATAAACACAAATAAGACGATTTACATATAAAACCGTAAACACATTCGGCAGGGAAAAGTAGCCATAAAATACGGAACTATAAAACACCAAACAATAAAGCACTGGACAGTATCCGATGTTTATTTTAGGAAGGATTTCTTCGTATAAGTAGTTGTCATCAGTGATTTGTTGAATATTCAAACACGCATACACGCTCACAGGCGCGCGAATGTGTGTGTGTTTTAAGTGAAGACATTTAGCGGATTATATACAAACATCACCTGATAACAAAAACCTAGACAACATATGAGATAAGGCATAATATTTCTTCGTAAATATGACTTTAGCGTGTCTCATACAAATAAGTAAATAAAAAGGTATTCACATAAGAATGCCATTCTATTTCTTAAAACTTATATTAAAATAAATTACGTCTATCAACTTTAAAATTGTGCATTATGTTTCTTTCC
>JAODUP010000776.1:137500-150000 GCA_025642065.1 Paralvinella palmiformis | reverse complement strand
TGTTTATTACATTGTGGATACATTAAGAATACATTAAATAGTTACAAAACATGTGACTGCCGACAAATTACTATTTATATATAAAGCGACAAATACACAAAACAAACGAAAACGCTTACAGTAATAGTCATAACACTCTGATAATAGAATTTGAATTGTGCAGGGGATGATTATTTAATAAAACTGCACACTGCATGAATAAAATTCACCTGTAATTGATTGAATTATCCTGCTTCATATCGGGTTAAGCAGGTAATAGTTTGTTAACGTCTTAACATATACTGAATTATGTACAGACTTTCGTGCACAACTATAACATATCGGAATAGCTAATGGTAGTACAAAGTATAGTATTTCTTTGCAGTGTGAAGAAAGTGAATAGAATAACATCCATTTTTATTATGAGATAATGTTTTGACAGTTATAAATACACTTAAATATATATTGCGCAATTTACAACAAATTAATATTTAAAAAAAACGATTATCTTAATGGTATTAAGCCAATGTATTGTAACTCGGTGATAACATGACTTGCTTATTTGTACCAAATATGATCTAAACTCGAGGGTTAAGAAGATCTAAACGTTTACCCTCCTCCCGAGAAACTGAGTGATTGAAGTCACTCTGGTAACTCCTCAATGTTTCAGTTTCTTTCACTTTGGGATTGTCCACTGCTTCATCCCCATCGCCAGGGGTACGACCACGTTTGGCAACTAGACATGAGGGCATTGTCCCAGAAGACAATGGCTTGTCGGGGAGGTCCGGTAGAGGGCGTTCCCAGATCCGGATTGGAGTCAGTTCATTGACAACTTGATCTTGAGGGATGAGATAGGATGTAGGTCTGTGTGGATCCGACAGTGTTCCTTCTTGTATCTGTTGTTGTTGATATTGTTGTTGTTGTTCACATGTATTGTAAGGAAGGTATAACATAGAAGCCATTTCTATGTTAGGATCCAAGTCATAATGACCTTGAACTGGCAGCTTCTGCAGCGTCATCGACTTTTGGATGTTTTGCTTAATCCTGATAAATAACTCATTATATATATATATATATATATATATATATAATATATAATAACTTTTATTTAGAATAAATAATAAGTAACTATTTGTGGTTACCTATATTTCTTCATGCAGACAATTCCAACGACGCATGCTATTACCATTAACACGACAGATACTGACACGACACAAACCAGCCAGAAATGTCAGCTGTTTTTCTTTGATTAGTAATATATATATATATATATATATATATATATATATATATATATTAATTAATTATTATAAATATTAATATTACAATTATTTACCGCAAATAAGTTGTTTCAGGTATCTCTAAATACCAAAAGAACAGCTTAATAAATAGACAAGGATTTATTAGTTATCTCTCGTGTAAATATGAATTTAATGCAGTATTTTAATGGACATTAGTGCATCCTGATTGGTATGTGAATGAGTATAATTGCTAAGTTATTACATCAGCCGTTTTTGCATGGACCTTTATACTTTAATTACTAATAATGGATTATGTTAATACTACCTGGCGAGTCACCTATTTCGTTCTTCACATCAACAGGTTGTTGAGTAACTGTATTACAAAAGATTCAAATAGTATAATCCACAACAAGTTAATAAACATAATATCACTCACTTATAATTATATTTCTACAACACAAATTTGAGATTTCTTCTTACCAATGTCGGAGCAGTTACCGACCACTCCAGACCAGCTGCGTCCATCACAAGACAGATGCCATGTCTTCTGGCTCCATTCACAGCCAATCACAGCTTGATCTCCGTCACGTTTGTACCACGCATGCGCTGGTGGCGAAAGATCCGGACATCCGGATTCTATTTCAATGAATTAATAATTATTTAGCAAAATATGAACCAATAACATCTTAACTCAATGCGGTATTAATTTTTGCCGTTATATCTATGGATATACATATTTATATTTATTTATGCATCAGCATTTTTCTATTTGCAGTAAACTAATTAACAGGATATATTTAGATAAAAATTGAAAGGTTAATTTACGCCCTAATATAATTATTATAACATACTTTTATATTGTAATAGGAAGCCACTATCATTATCACCGAGTGTCATCTCTATTGATATTTCACTTGTCGTAGATTTATAAATAATTCTCTCTTTTTCGGTATCTCCATAAAAAGCAACACGTTCAGAACCGTCATGTATCACGCCGTAGAGAGGAAAATCAGTTGTTTTGTTATTTATTTTGAATCTTTCACTGCCAAAGTCAATAATATGGAGTTCAATGGTCTGTCCAGGTGTACCGGATATTATCCAGGGCGAACGAGATGAACCACAACCGGCAATGGCAGTCTCGTGACTTGACATAACCCCCTCGTTGTCGGTGAGTATCACCGGCTTCTGGCAGTCCAAATTGGAGGACGTTACTGCAAATATTAAATATAATAAAATGATATTGTGTTACATTACTGTGCATTCAGTGGGCTAAATTGTCTGAGTAAACTTTACAGACACTAATTAGATAAGAAATAGAAAAAACTATGGATTTTGTCCCAGGTGCTATAGAAGTCTGGATTGAAGACAATCTTTTATAAAATATATGTGTAAATGATATATGGGCCTGAACACATATTTACTAGGTATGTGTTCAGGCATATATTAGCTGTATCTTAAATACACAATAAAAAAATTATTGAATTGTTGTGCCTCAGCGCAACCGGGACGTGTGTCAGTCGGATTTGAATTCACATCGGGATGATTGCTGCGCAGTGTTTAACCGCCACGCTTGCAGAACAGCGTTATGAAAACACTCACACGCAATCAGGAAATCACCCCATCATCATACATACACAAAATAACACGAATATTATCCTCACCATACATACGCAATAATAACACAACTATTATCATTTACTTATTCAATACATTAAATAAATTGATTTCAATACTCACCTTTTAGACACGAGTAATCAACCTCCAGGTACATACTGAGATACGGTAGACACTCGGTGTTAGCATTTTTGAGTTCTTTGTTTGGGACGCTAATCTGACAACTTTGGTGTCCCGAACACCACTGATCCAGAAGAAATAGGACGTCATTGTAGCATCCAATAAAGTCTTGTACAACCGTACACTCAGTGAACATCATTCGTCCAAACTGTGCTCCTGACATAACAATGACATCTTCATTCGGACATTGTATATCTAGATCATCACCTGGGCATACTCGAACATGATCTATATGTGTGAGAGAATGTATAATTTAATATAGTTTCTTTAGTTTGGCACCTTATGGTTATGCACACACACATACACACACACATACAACACACACACACACACACACACACACACACACACACACATATATATAATATATATACACATATATATATATATATATATATATATATGTGTGTGTGTGTGTTTTTTTTTGTGTGTGTTTATGTGTGTGCACGTGCGTGTGTACATGTGCGTGGGTGAATCCGTTCGTATGTGTCACTATGTGTAAATATGATGTAATACTTCGTATTATAGCGTATTGCCATATGCTGATTAGGTAAAATGTATTCGAACATCTACTTAACAACTTACCACAATAAATAACGTTGATCAAAGATTCCAGGACAAGTACACACAAAGGGAACATCCTAAAGCTTAGATCCATTGCATACATAAACCAACAACCATAAGAAATAATTTTAAAAAATCAATGTTTCTTCAACTCCTTTCGGCTAATGGTGACTGATTCGTCATAATGCACCCATACAATATTTATGTTCAGTGCGTGCTAACACAATCTATTCCCGACTGATGTATCGAATTTATCGTATAATTCTGCAAGTTTGAATGAAAATAAGTATATATTCGAGATCTAGAATATCAGACGCGTATATGTAAATACTGATAATTGTCCGGTGATCGCTAGAAAGCCGATAACAACACGTCAAGAGTTTCACTGAGGTTAACAAAGACTTCCACTCATTATGCAGGCGTCCAATATGGCGGCTTGTCGACGATCTAGAAGCTCATTATGCAACTAGGTCACAGCCCAGGCTTCCGCTGCTGACCTCAACCTCTGACACAGATACGACAGAATGGTGTCATTATGGGCGGGAAATTTGGAACCTGGAACCAGTTCGAATCATAACGCTCACATAGCTTTTAGAAAATCAGGAAAACATCGTGTTTTTAATATTTAGTCAAGTCAAAGAACGCGATAGCCGATTCTTTAGCTGATTCACTTATATACCATTTTGTTGTTTTCAAATGAGAGCATATCAAATGGTCATACAATCTAATAAATTCACGAAACGCTACAAAGTTATTACTATTTAATGACTATTTTATTTAGTGAGTATTATACTTGTTATATTCACTAGCTGTTTCACGTTGACAATTATATTGACATAAATATAGAATATGTTCTAGTTCTATTTTCTTAACAAAGCATTCAACAAAATATAAAAGGCTGGTTGAAGAAGAACTTTAACATTGAACATTTCCTTTTAAGATGGATTCCTAAGTTATTAAATTTCTGGAAGTATTTATTTTGCTGATTGGTGTGTGTGTGCTCGTATATATCTGTGCGTATGTATTCGTTTGTTTGTGTGTGTATATGAATGTGTATGTATGTATATATATGTGTGTGTGTGTGTTTGTATTACGTTTACATCGATAAAATATGTAAGGGTGCATTCAATTGAAGAAAGATGCACAACTAAAATTACATCTATATTATTAAAGGGAACTTTAATGATGTCTATATGACTGAAAGACAACTTGTTATGAAAATCTTGTAGAAGGAAAGGATTAAGTAGGATATTTATACAGTTTTTGTTAACATAATGTGCTAATATTATATCAGTAAATCATATAACTGGAAAATAATGGTTGCGCTAAACCAATTAACAGTTACGCGAATTGACTTTTATCATTAGAATTTTATTAAAATTACTGGAAGCAACATTGAAAAATTTAAATAGATTTAAAAAATTTAAATAAATATAACTACCAGAAACATTGTAGTTAAGGCTAGATTCATTACTACCATTACGGCTACTACTCTTACTAATGCAATTAACAGCACTTTAGTGGTAACGGAGGTCATCAAAAACCTTCGTTCGATTAGGGTAGGATATGTAAAAATAAGGCGGTAAAACAATAACTCGATAAACTTTATAATTAAAGTGACTATTATTATTCTTAATAATAGTATAGGTATTAGTATTAGTAGTTGCAGCAACAGAAACAGCATTAAGAAGAAGAACAATAACATAAATCATCATCATCTTATCATCATCATCATTAGGATCGTCATAAATAAGATGCTTGTCTTCATTACATTCTCGTAAATTTTAATATCAATGAAACTTTCTACAAAACAGCTACATGACATAAGTGACTGAATAGATATTTGAAATGACGCTATTTTTAATATATATATATATATATATATATATATATATATATATATATATATTACCTTCCATTATCGATTATTAAATGTTAAATAACATTCAATATATTCAATTTTTTATATCGTTTATCTTTGATGTTAAACATTTAGGGGAGACAGCGCCGGATATTTCTGTTTATTCTGATTGGATATATTTCCATCCTCGTTTTGGTAACTCTGTGGCGTGTCACATTCTTTAGCTTCAGCGGACTTCACAGCTTCATCACCATCGCCAGGAGTACGGCTACGCTTAGTTGTCGGATACACACACATCGTGTCGGAAGCTAATGGTTTATCCGGAAGCTCAGGCAGGGGACGTTCCCAGATCCGGATTGGCGTAAGTTCATTAACTACTTGATCTTGTGGGATGAGATAAGACGTAGGTCTGTGTGGATCGGACATTGTTCCTTGTTGTTGTTGTTGCTGCTGTTGATCCTCAGATAATTTATAAGGAAGATAGAGCATGGATGCCATTTCTATATTTGGATCCAAATCATAATGACCTTGACCTGGTAGCCTCTGTAGTGTCATTGATTTCTGAACATCTTCTTTGATCCTGAAATTAATTATGCGGATCTTAGAAAAGTGAATGAAACATGCTTTTTTGAGTAACACTTTTGTTACAAGAAATACAATGATTAATGACATTACCTATATTTCTTGATGCAGACAATACCAATCACACAGGCAATCACCATGACGACACCAGACACGGCTATGACGCAAACCAACCACAGAGCTTTCAAAGTAAAAACAAAGATAACTTTCTAAACATAAATTATATGACGGCATGATAAAAAAATTATGATTACAACACTTGGAATAACTGTAGATTTAAAGCAAGAATTAAGATTAAAATAATTCGTTCTGGAGACATTGATGTGCAAATCCTAAAACTTTGAGATCTAATTCGTGTTATAAAATAAGTGTGAATTAATTATTCGTTGAAATTACCTGCGCTAGTTCTCGTCTCTTCTTTCGCGTACACCGTTTCTTGAGTCACTACACAAAGGAATAAAAGGGAAAATGTTTTACGAGGTGAGTTTTAATCGTGAGGAATTAATCAAATCCTTCATACAACCCAAATACTTAAATACCTGGTTGAGAGCAGTTACCAACCACCCCAGACCAGCTTCGTCCATCACAAGACAGATGCCATGTCTTCTGGCTCCACTCACAACCAATTACCGCCTGATTTCTGTCACGTTTGTACCACGCATGCGCTGGTGGTGATAAGTCGGGGCATCCAAGTTCTGGATAATAAACATTTATGGAATTATTTATGTAGAATTTTGGCAAGGGAAATGATTGTGTGCGGGGTAACACAGCCACCCATAAATGCAACAACAAAAACTTGCCACAGTGCGGATAAGTATTTGATACTTGTACTTAGTACTACACTTCTTTGTAAAGGGTAAATGCATAACTCAAATACAAAAAAATCAATTAATATATTTTGTATTCCCAATAGCCATCCATATAAATGATACATTATACGAACTTACTTTTATACTTCAGCAGATAGCCACTCTTATCATCACCAGGTGATATCTCTATTGATATTTCACTTGTCGTAGATTTATAAATAATTCTCTCTTTTTCGGTATCTCCATAAAAAGCAACACGTTCAGAGCCATCATGTATCACGCCGTAGAGAGGAAAATCACTTGTTTTGTTATTTATTTTGAATCTTTCACTGCCAAAGTCAATAATATGGAGTTCAATGGTCTGTCCAGGTGTACCGGATATTATCCACGGAGAACGCGATGATCCACATCCGGTTTCGGCAGTAACGTGACTTGACATGATGCCCTCATTCTCCTTGAGTATCACCGGCTTCTCGCAGTCCAGATGAAGTGATGCAGTAACTGTAAACAAAAACATCTTGTTTAAAGAAATGAGATCCCATGAAATCAAAGTTAAGACTTGGATTAAATATTAGTAACTGCATCGATTGTGTTGATTGTAGTAGTAATACTACTACTACAACTACAATTACTACTACAACTACTACTACTACTACTACTACTACTAGTAGTAGTAGTAATAGTACTGGTAATAGTAGTGGTAGTAGAATTAGTACTAATAAGAATTCCATTACCAGTTGTTGTAGTAGTAATAGTATCACTAGTAATACAAAAAGTAGTAAGTGAAAAAATGGGTATTTTCAGCATCGACTTAAGTTCCATCTGAATTATCTGGTCGTGTTAAACCTTATTACTAAAATACTCTAACAACACACATAATATTTTAATTGAAACTCTGCTGAAAGTCTATACTGCAGTGACCTACTAACTGCAATTTGGTAATAGAGCTTTTTATTATAAGTAGTATTTGTAGTAACTATGACAATAATAGTAGCACTTTTAGTGCTGGTAGTGGTATTATTAATAGAAGTAGTGGTAGTGGAAGAAATATTAGTATTGGCAGTAGTGTTTGTTGCTTTTGTTGTTGTTTTTCTATTACTGTTTTTGTCACAGCAGTAAAACAATAATTAAAACAATGATAAAGAGTATTATTATTATTATTATTATATTTACCCCTGAAACAAGAATATTCCAGTTCTAAATACATGCTGGCGTATGATAGACAGTTCTTGTTGGCTAAATTCAGCTCTTTATTTCGTACGTTCTTCTGACATCTGCGGCGTCCCGAACACCAGCTGTCTATAAGAAACAATACATCGTTCTCGCATCCAATAAGATCATCAACAAGAGTACATTCAGTAAACTTCATGCGGCCAAACCTCGCCTTTGATGCCACAATAACTTCTTCCTGTTCGCACTGCAACTTTAGATCAGCTCCTGGGCAAACGCGAACTGTTTCTTTAAAATGAAGAAAAAGGGTTGTTTATATATATATATATATATATATATATATATATATATATATATATATATATACGTGTGTGTGTGTGTGTGTTTTTGTGTGGGTTTTTTGGGGGCGCGGGTCTGCTCGTAAATATGAACCCATTCGTATGTGTCATTATATGAAAATATTGTCCGTGACCTCGCATTATAGCGTATTGCCATATGTTGATTAGTTAAAATGTACTTAACAACTTACCACAATAAATAACGTTGATCAAAGATTCCAAGACAAGAACAAACAATGGGAAAATCCTAAAGCTTACATCCATTATATACACAAACCAACATTCACAAGAAACAATTTAAAAAAAATCAATGTTTCTTTAAATCCTCTCGGCTAATAGAGACCGATTCGTCATAATGCACCCATACAATATTTATGTTTATTGCGTGCCAACACAAACTATTCCCGGCTGACTTATCGTATAACTCTTCGAGTTTGAATAAAAATAATTACACATTCGATATCTAGAATATCAGATGTATATAAGTAAATACAGATAATTCTCCTGTGTTTGCTAGAAAGGCGATAACAACACGTCAAGAGTTTCACTGAGGTTAACAAAGACTTCCACTCATTATGCAGGCGTCCAATATGGCGGCTCATCGACGATCTAGAAGCTCATTATGCAACTAGGTCACAGCCCAGGCTTCCGCTGCTGACCTCAACCTCTGACACAGATAACGATAGAATGGTGTCATTATGGGCGGGAAATTTGGAACCTGGAACCAGTTCGAATCATAACGCTCACATATAGCTTTTAGAAAATCAGGAAAACATCGTGTTTTTAATATTTAGTCAAGTCAAAGAACGCGATAGCCGATTCTTTAACTGATTCATTTATATACCATTTTGTTGTTTTCAAATGAGCGTATATAAAATAGTAATACAATCTAATATATCCATGAAACATTACACAGTTATTATTATTTAATGATTATTATATTTAGTGAGTATTATACTTGTTATATTGAGTAGCTGATTCACGTTGACAATTAAATCGACATAAATATAGAACATTTTCTAGTTCTATTTTCTTAACAAAGCATTCTTCAAAATACAAAAGGCTGATTGAAGAAGAATTATAACTATGAAGAATCTTCTTTCAAAACGGATTCTTAAGTTATTACATTTCTTGAATGCTTTGCTTGTTTGTTTATTTGTTTGTGTGTCTGTTTGCGTATCTATGTGTTTGAGTGTGTGTGTGTTTGTGTGACGCTTAATTTAATAATATATTGTTAACTTAAAGTGCTAATATTATATCAGTAAATGATATAATTGGAAAATAGCCGTCACGCTAAACCAATTAACAGTTGCATGAGATTACTGGAAGCAACCTTGAATAATTAAATTTAATTATTAGAATTACTACTTTATCCACTACTACCATTACGGCTACTACTCTTACTATTGCAACCAGCAGGACGTTAGTGGTAACGATTGTCAAAAACCTCATTCATTGTATTATAGTATCATATGTACAAATATTGCAGTAAAACAATAATTCAATAAAAATAATACTTAAGTGAGTATTATTATTATTATTATTATTATTAATTATAGTAAAAGTATTAGTGTTAATATTAGTAGTGGTATTTGCAGGGGTAGTAACAACCTTAATAATAATAAGAACATTAGTACCTGCTTTGCATTAAATAGGTAACAATTCTAGACTCAAAATAGCCCGAGGGTGGTACTACTAGAGTGTATTACGTCATCGGGAGATCTTTAACGTTCTAAGTTTTTAATTAGTTCAGTTGATATTATAGCACCATTTCACGCACCTAGCCACCCACGATGTTGTAAGGGCATATATTAGTGCCCCGTCAAGTTTCGATACTTTTCCAAAATATAAACCAATAGAAAACTTTCAATACTAATATATTAAGACTAGTGATGTTGTTTGTTGTTTATTATCATAATAAATGTATAATTACACCAGCTGGTCGGTGGAAATAATTGCATAAATTCACAGCAAAACCATATTTGTTTAATCATAATCAAAGTATTCGGATATCTCGTTTTGAGAAACTGTGTTCGTATGACATTGTACAAGGAAAAATATGCTTAACTGTGTGTCTAAGTTATTGTTCGCTTGTTTCAGTACTAACTTCATGTTTGCGTGTATGTGTGTGTGTGTCTGGTTAATTTTGATTCTGATCACACCTAGTATGGATGAATGGAGGATTTATACTGTAGTGTTCTAAGCAGTGCAGTGTAGGAACACAACCAGCGTGTGTTTGTCCATGTTACCAGTATGAGATGGGTAGATGTCATACATTAGGGACACCACCCATGATTGCTTACTTTCGTAAATAGTTATCCTACCAACAGGTTCATTACTATTATCAGGTGTTAGACTACATTTAATAGGTTTGTTTTGTGATATTACTTTATTGTATATATCGGGTAGAGGACTGAAGTTAATTCACTGAACATTCTTCTCCAATGATGTGTATACATCAGCATATCAGAAAGTGTTCCATGTTGTGTTTATTCAAATCTAATGATTTCTATGTTAGTGTCAAGTTCAGTAATCAGTTACATACATTGTTGAGAAAGAGAAGTAAATGTATGGCCAATCTGAAGTGATTTGTCATTCAAGTCATCTCCACCCCTTTGTGTTGTTATTGTTGTCCTTCCGGCGTCGTTAGACATGCCAACGGCTTCGTCTCCATCACCGGGAGTACGACCAGATCTGACGGCGGTAGGTGTGGCTGCTGTACCGGATGCCAGAGGCTTGTCGGGAAGATCCGGTAGAGGGCGTTCCCAGATCCGGATTGGCGTCAGTTCGTTGACAACTTCATCTTGAGGGATGAGGTAAGACGTAGGTCGGTGTGGATCAGAGAGTGTTCCTTGTTGTTGCTGCTGTTCCTCACATAATTTGTAAGGAAGATAGAGCATGGAAGCCATTTCTATGTTGGGATCCAAATCGTAATGACCTTGACCTGGGAATCTCTGGAGTGTCATTGTCTTCTGAACATCTTGCTTAATTCTGTAATGGCAATGCGAAAGTATTATTGGCATGCAGTAAAAATAAACTTGATTTAATGTTATATTTCATATAATGGGCGAGAATTATTATAAAAATAAAATGCTGGGTGGGTGCGGGGATTTACCTGTATTTCTTTATACACACCACTCCGATGACACAGACCACAACCACCACGACTAGACACACTGATCCCAGGCAAACTAACCACAGAACTGAAAAACCATTAACTGATAATATTACTTATGTGTTATTTTGGATTAGTGGATGAATATTATTGTTGATAACAAGTATGGACCTACCAGAAATTACTGAGAATGTATGGAAAGGCATGTCATATTTAATTCAAAGTATTTTTAAGATTCAATATATGTACATCAGCACATTAAGAGAAATATTGATGGATTATCTGTATCTTACACGGTTTTTTAACTACATTACCTGAAGGATTCGAAGAATCAATTTCTTCGTTTGGTGGTTGCTGAGTCACTGAATAATACAAAATAGTATGTAATTGAATAAATATGAGGATGTCAGAATAGCAAATGAAATAGATGTTAACGGTGTATAAATGATAATTATGCGGCCTATCATAGTGATAGTTTAAAAAAATACAAATGAATCTATAATAGACGTAAGTTTCGTACCAGTAACAGAGCAGTTACCGACCACTCCAGACCAACTGCGTCCATCACAAGACAGATGCCATGTCTTCTGGCTCCACTCACAGCCAATCACAGCCTGATCTCCGTCACGTTTGTACCACGCATGCGCTGGTGGTGAGAGATCGGGACAGCCGATTTCTGTACAAAGAAAGGATAATAGATAAATAACAGAAACGTCTACAAGTTAAGTATATTTTAAAATAGATACTTAACGCGCATATATAGTTATTTCTGCATACTTCGATATTGGATTAAGAACCCGAACTTGTTGGAATCTTCTAACATCTGAAGAGATATTTCACTGGATTCTGACTCATAAAGAGGCCGCTCTCTTTCGAAGCCACCACTGAACTGAACACGTTTTGAGCCATCCTGTATATGACCGTACAGAGGAAAGAGCTCTGTGTTATTATCCGCCTTAAACTGTTCACTTCCAAAGTCAATTATATTTAACTGTATCTTCTGACCAGGCATAGCTGTTATAATCCACGGAGACTGTACTGATGTAC
>JAODUP010000776.1:80000-132500 GCA_025642065.1 Paralvinella palmiformis | reverse complement strand
ACACTATTTGCTGAGAAAGAGTAGAGTATTTCTGGCCAACACTGAGTGGCTTGGTGTCCCGTTGACTCCTCGGAGTTTGTGCTTTTGTACTTTCGCCGACGTCAGAAACGCCGACGGCTTCATCTCCATCACCGGGAGTACGACCAGATCTGACAGCGATTGATGTGGCTACTGTACTAGATGTTAGTGGTTTGTCAGGAAGATCTGGTAGAGGGCGTTCCCAGATCCGGATTGGCGTCAGTTCGTTGACAACTTCGTCTTGTGGGATGAGGTAAGACGTAGGTCTGTGTGGATCAGACATTGTTCCTTGTTGTTGTTGATCCTCACATAATTTATAAGGAAGATATAGCATAGAGGCCATCTCTATATTGGGATCCAAGTCGTAATGACCTTGACCTGGAAAAGCCTGCAACGTCGTCGACTTCTGGATATCCTGTTTGATTCTATGAATGACAAAGCCTGGATTAAAGTAAGACTCACACAGGTACGCGCAACAGACATTTGAGTAATATCAGTGTATACCCGACACATGAGTAGTTTTAAGATTGTATTAAAATTGTATTACCGATATTTCTTAATGCATACAACTCCTGCGACACAGGCTACCACCATCAGGACGACTGATATTGATACCACACATACCAACCACAAAGCTGTAATTGACAAATACGTATTTATGATTTACAGAGAAAATGCACAGGGCCCAGTCATTATCTGCTTAAGCTATTTTTCCAATTATTTCACAATTATTTCATTACCTGATGAATGAGCTACTTCTATTTCTGTCGCTGGAGGTGCAACTGTCGCTAGATAAAAGAAATCTAAATATTAGTATTATTTAATTTTCTTAATGTGTGCGATATTATTAAGCAACGATCCAGTTAGAAGAAATGTAGTTAGATTTGACAGAGCCGATAGCAGTACCTAGCTCAGAGCAATTTCCGACCACTCCGGACCAACTGCGTCCATCACAAGAAAGATGCCATGTCTTCTGGCTCCACTCACAGCCTATCACAGCTTGATCTCCGTCACGTTTGTACCAGGCATGTTTCGGAGGTGATAAGTCTGGACATCCTACTTCTGGAACAGGAAGTTTCAATTGATTGAAGTAAACTATATTTAACATATATGCAAAGAATAAATTTACTTTGCTTCAATCAATTGAAACTTTTATAGAAGAACATAATAGCAGATTCTCTAAATAGCAACTATCAGTTAATTACAAATCATTACTGGATTTACTTTATGTTTAAAAATGTATATGGAAAGAAAACAAGACGCGTGCATGCATAATATAAAATCAAGTTGTCACAAAAAGGATTAAATAAAAATATTTGTTAAATAGATAACTGAAGAAGGAACATATATATATATATATATATATATATATATATGTATATATGTGTGTGTTTGTGTGTGAGTGAGTGTGTGTGTACGCGCGCACGTGTCTCATAGCTCACTTTCATATTTAATCAAAATTCCGACTTCCTTTGCTTTGGCTGATATAACAATTGAAATTTCGTTGAATTCCGACTCATAAAGAGGCCGCTCTCTTTCCAAGCCGCCACTGATCTGAACACGATTTGAACCATCCTGTATATAGCCGTACAGGGGAAAGGGCTCTCTGCTATTATCCACCTTAAACTGTTCACTTCCAAAGTCGATTATATTTAACTGTATCCTTTGACCAGGCAGAGCTGTGATAATCCACGGAGACTGTACGGATGTACAGACGTGACTTGATATGATTCCTTCTCTATCCGAGGGAGTCTTACCTCTTTCACAATCAGCTACAGTAGCTGATATGACTGGATGAAAGGTTTGAAATGAGAATAAAAATGCAATTTCAAACAACTTATTGTTGATTATTATTATTATTATTATTATTATTATTATTGTCATTGTAACTGCTATTGTCATTACTGATGTGATTCTAGTTATCGTTATATGCCACATTTATATTTCTTCCCTTCCGATATAAATTATAATTACGATATACTAATCTTTAAAGGGTCTCTGGAATCATCTTTTACTTTATACTGAATAATAATCCTGGTAAAAATGAGCGAGTAGGACTTTGCTATTATATAACAATTAGCACTGATAACTTTATTGTTATCCAGATATGTGCTACCATTTAGACAATAGTATTCCAGTTGAAGATACATTCTCATGTACGGCAGGCAAGCTGTATTTGCTTGGATTAGTTCGTTGTTTGGCACATTAACTGCACAACGCGATCTGCCCGAACACCATCTGTCGATCAGATGCAGAACGTCATTCGTGCAGCCAATGAAGTCTTTAACCACAGTGCACTCGGTGAACTCCATACGACCGAATGTCGCTAATTGCGGTATAATAACTTCATCAGATTCACACTGGAGATTTAAATTATCTCCCGGGCAGACTCTACGATCATCTGGATATATAAATAGTTATATTAAGTTCGTCTACTCATTTTATTACATTTTAATTGTCGCATGATGTTCTATTATTTAGTTAATTGCAATAAATAACAAATAAGTTGGATACAAATAAATAACAAACTTAATTAAAGTATACATTAATCATTTAACTTACCGCATATAACCTGCTTACTAATTACTATTAATATTAAACCTAAACACCGAAAACAAACTTGATAATCCATCATATCAAATATGACTTTGGACTAGATCTGAAGATACGTGGTAACTAAAGTTCTCGGCTCATTTAAAGCCAATGCTGCTTCTAATGTATACATGTCCAAATACAAAACAAACGTTATGATGTTAAGATCCCGATGGGTATACACTAACGATCCCGCATAAATATTCCACATTTGAAGTTAAATCCTCCTTAATATTCTGAGTTCGATTACATAGTAGTAATCTTCAGTATCCCTAGAGCACTACTGTTACTAATATGAGCCGTAACCTTATAATAAGCCACGACAAGTGATGTAAAATCTCTTAACTCTTTCAGCAAGGCTCGACAAAGGCAGCCACTTAGTATTCAAGCGTCCAATATGGCGTCCGTCTCGTTGGCTGATGTCTCATTATGTAAGTAGGTCACAGCACAGCTCTCCGCTGTTCACCTCAACCTTTGACATAATTAACAGTTTGGCGTTGGCCTGCATGCGCGGGAAAATTTAAATTTCAACGGTTATAATCATAACGGTATGATTAAGGCTAGGAGTAGTTCAGTTTGTGATCTAATTTTGGCTAGAAGTGGTATTGTTTATTAACATTTAATCTCGTATGAACTTATATTGTACACGATAACAGTAATAATAATACTATCCTCTTTGTTGCTTTGTCTCTTGGCAGTAATGCTGTTAATAACAGTATCCGCGCACATGAGTACGCGCCTATGTGGCTGGTTGCGTGAGTGCGTGCTAAATTTTCTTTTCTTTATTACGTCATGTTAGGTGTGATAAAATTCAGATTTAAATTTTCTGTATTATGAATGTATGTTTTGACTACTTTAATATGGAACATAGGTAGAAAATGTACGAGTAGAAATTTATTACTCAAGCCATGAAAAATAGGAAAAAATTCATCAAAGGGTAAGATAATACTATGTACGCTGTATCACTTAATCATAGGCGTACACCTAAATCAGTTCTTAGTGACTAAACTAATTTACCAATAAAGTGATTGAATAACTTATTATGAATGCATTAATGTAATCAAATTTCCAACATAATTTATTACTTTAATACGAAGAAAAAAAACAATGCACAAAATTATTCTTCACGATATAAAACATATAATTTATTACCGATTAAATGTTAGAACACTGAGACGTATTACATGCTAACACATTGAAAGCATAACGCAATATGCAATATTCACAATAAACTGTTGAATATTCCTTTAATGAATTGAACTTGAGTGAGATAAGGGCTGGTTTATATTTGTTGTGTTTCACTATCAGGATATTTATTCCGATTTCCAAGTAGAGTAACATTGGTATCATTTGTACACGTTTCTGGCATACTTGAGTTACTAACAGCTTCATTGCCATCTCCTGGGGTACGGCCTGCTTTCAGAGTGGGACATCTGGGCGCTTGTTTGCAATCAAGTGGCTTGTCCGGAATATCTGGCAAAGGGCGTTCCCAGATCCGGATTGGCGTCAGCTCACTGACAACTTGATCTTGTGGGATTAGGTAAGAAGTAGGCCTATGTGGATCAGAAAGAGTACCCTGTTCCTGTTGATGTCGTTCAGATAATGTATAAGGAAGATAGAGCATGGAGGCCATCTCAATATTCGGATCCAAGTCATAATGGCCTTGACCTGGTACTCTCTGCAACGTCATGGACTTCTGCACTTCTTGTTTAATTCTGTGTTAATTACCAGATCGTAATATTATAGTTGCCTATTAATGATTATGAAACTGTTATACAAGGTAATGCATTATTATACTCACCTATATTTCCTAATGCAGACAACTCCTATGACACAAGTTATGACCATCACGACAACTGCCACACACACTAAAGTCACTAACCACAGGCCTAGAAAAAGAAAGCAAACAAATATCTGTCAGTGCGGGAGTTTGTCTTCAGTAAAATAAATGCTTCCAGAAAGTTCAAGGGAACGCGAATGTATTTACCGGATGGAAGTTGTTTGTCTTCAAGTTTCTTTAATGGTTGTTCAGTAACTGAAAGGGATAGTGGACAGAAATAGGCGTCATTTTCCTCTAGAATATTAGGTTAATATGGTATGTACACGCGCACGTCTGTCCAAATCAATTAATTTATTTAAAGTTAATTCCGCATTTATGACATTATAACACAATCCTTGTTAACAGCGACATATATAATCCAAGTAGTATTATTTAAATTATTATAACTTAATAACAATCACTTTAGATATCAGTAACTTGGGTTACAGACATAGGATGATAGATAGCCTTGGTAACGTTGAATATTAAAGCTGAATATTTTATCTGTAATGGTCCGTAATTACAAGACAACGTACCGGGTTCAGAGCAGTTACCGACCACTCCAAACCAGCTTCGTCCATCACAAGACAGGTGCCATGTCTTTTGGCTCCACTCACAGCCAATCACAGCCTGCTTTCCGTCGCGTTTGTACCACGCATGCGCCGGAGGCGTCAGATCCGGGCAACCAGTTTCTGTGAGGGCATATCAATTCGAATATATAACGAAACGCGACAGCAGTTAACAAATCACGCCTAAATGTGGTCTGCACGAAATAACTACAAAATCATGAGGATGAGGCTGACGTACTTTTATACTTGAGCAGAAATCCAGAACTTCTCCTTCTTTCGGGTGGAAGTATTTCTATGCTAAGCCAATTAGACTGCGATGTATAGAGATGTCTTTCTCTGACTGTATCACCTTGGATCGTAATTTCTCTCTCGCCATCTTTCAACTTCCCGTAAATCGGCTTAACGCTGCTCTCATTGGCTGACGTTTTAAGCATCTCGCTGCCGAAGTCAACAATGCTAAGTTCTATATTCTGGCCAGTCATCGCTCTCACGATCCACGGTAATCTCGCCGTTCCACATCCTGTGTCGTCGGCTGTGTGACTAGATAACACTCCTTCAGTGCCATGTATAACTTGAGATGGACCATTACATGCGACCATTGTAACTAAGATCGAAAACGAATCGAGCCATTACCGAGTATGGAAAATATAAACCGTAGTAGCTTGTAATCTATTTAAATATATGTACAAACATGAACTCAATTTCAGGGAGCCGTTAGATTGATTTTAATCCATTCATTGGAGATAAATGAGAATATATTCGTTATATGTTGTATAAAATAAATATGAGTATTATAAATTTCTATTAGGTCTAATTATTTTTTTAATGTGTGAACAGCTATAAATTATTGCGAATTCTACCAAAATTATTATTCATATTAAATGTTCCGTAGTTTCATTTACTATTACTACCACTACTACTACTACAACTACTTCTAACACCACTGCCATCGACATAAAGACAACCAGTTACAGCAACTAGTTCACGTAATGTTAGTAATACAATTATTATTATTGAAATAATAGTTTTCTTTGTTATTCTTCCTGTTTATTCTTACCTTTGACGCAATGATATTCAACAGAAAGATACATCTTTAGAAATGATTCACAATTTTTGTTTGCTGCCTCCAGATCGTTAATAGATATTACTATTTGACATCTAGGTCGACCAGAACACCATTTATCGGCTAGATATATGACGTCATTCCGACAGCCTATAAATTTATTCTCTCTGATACAACGACCTTGCTGCATTCTGCCAAAATACGCTGACTCAACAACTATTACTTCATTTTCCGAACATTCGATTTCTAAAGTTTCAAATGGACACACATCAAACACATCTGGAATTAAAAAGGTTTTATGCATGAGAAAGGGAGAAAGGTATTAGTGGTTAGATTTGGTATGCAGACAGGTAAATATACTTGGAGTATATAGTATGTGAAGTATGCATGCGTATTTATCCGTGTGTGTTTGTGTATTTGTTTGTGTATGTATGTAGGTATGAGTGGTCTGTTCAAATCAGTTAATCAGCTAGGCACATCTAAATAAGTTCATACGTATACACACATGTAAGTATAGACAAGGTGGTAGACTGGCTGGCATACAGACTGGCAGATAAACAGACCGGTAGGCATACATACTCACACATAGACAGAACATATTTACTACATCGATTCGAATGAATCAATCAGGCGGCTGTTACATAATTAGATTACCTGACTTTGCGTTGTTTATCCAAATCACAATTAACATAATGTTTAGCAATACGAAAATCGGCTTCATAGTGACATATCCTCAAGAAACATAGTAAATAGAATTTTAAATTATATCCAAGATTCCGTTGTGGCAAATTATATGGAAGCTTCTAAAACTCGTCATAACGTTCTGTAGCGGCATTGGCTGGCAACTTCACGCATATATTATGTTTACGCTTGCGCCGATGAGGACAGCTTACTGTGTTTACGCCTAATTCCTGATGTATTCTCAAGTTTAAACCAGCTAATCAATCTCTACGTGATATTGATTACACAATGAATCCACAATCCAAGTATAATTCGATTCTTAACTAGAGAAAATGTTCTAAATGTGCACGCACAATACAGTTGCATTCCATCGTTAACAAAGACTCCAATATGGCGGCGTCTCTCGGGCTTGATATGTCATTATGTATCTAGAACACGGCTCAGACGGCCGTTGGTGACCTTTGCCCTCCGACCTCCTTACAAGCTTAATAGTGTCTGAGAGCGCGGTTATTTTTGAAAGTTAAGCGTATCATAACGTTTCAGTTATAAAATTCAATTTTTTGTTAAAATAGTATACCAGTTATAATCTCTACTTTATAAATAGATTTGACAGAAAATTGTTTAGTGGGTTAATTTTTCTGTTAGTAGGACAGTGATATATAATTATTACGTTGTTGTTTATGAACTGATTCCATAGATACTTCTAATTTCATGTCTAGTACCAAGGTGTGCCAAAATATAATGTGCGTATGTTGTAGTAACCCAAGGTATGCAAAAATATAATGTGTGTATGTTGTGTAACCCAAGGTATGCAAAAACCTAATGTGTAAATGTTGTGTAACACAAGGTATGCAAAAATATAATGTGCGTATGTTGTGTAACCCGAGGTATACAAACATATAATGTGCGTATGTTGTGTACTCTAGCTTTATTTATTTAACTCTGAACATTGGTATTCATTTATATTCAACAAAGGAAGTGAACCCGAAGCCGCTTTCTGCAAAATGTTTTAATATAAATAAGTTATATATGTTACCAGGAGCATTTGATGTAATTGCTTTATAATCGTTAGCACATTACTTAATGTGTATGCATTTTATTCTACGCTTTCTTGGTCTTGAATATAACACTGTAAGAAGTAATAGGGCGTAGATTCTGTTTGTATAATAAGAGATATCTAGATAAATAGATATATAGCACCACACACACACACACACACACACACACACACACACACACACTGTATTAATATATATATATATATATATATATATATATATATATGGCAGCACATTTAATAACTAGTTAAACAATCATGAAAAAACACGAGGATATTATTTGTTTAGGTTCAGGATTTTTAGCCTTTGACAACAATTAAAAATTAAAAAAGAAATAATATAAAAACCTAAACGATTTGTTGAGGTGATGAAGAAAATGTATGGCCACTTGAGAGAAGTTTCTTGTTTCCTTCAATTCGTAGACTTTGCGCTGTTTTATTTTGGTTAACTTCAGAAATGCCGACGGCTTCATCTCCATCACCCGGAGTACGACCAGATCTGACCGTGGTACATTTGTCTTCTGCGTCATCGGCTAGTGGCTTGTCAGGGAGATCCGGTAGAGGGCGTTCCCAGATCCGTATTGGCGTCAGCTCGTTTACAATTTGGTCTTGCGGGATAAGGTAAGACGTAGGTCTGTGTGGGTTAGAGAGTGTTCCTTGTTGTTGTTGTTGTTGTTCACACGACGCATAAGGAAGATAAAGCATGGAAGCCATTTCCAGGTTAGGATCCAGATCGTAATGGCCTTGACCGGGCGTCCTTTCTAGTGTCATCGACTTCTGAACATCATGCTTGATTCTTTAAAATTATAAAGTTCTTAGACATTAAAGATTTTGGGAGATAACATTTTGATTCATTGATCTGTACCTACTGATAACTTATAAATGATAAAATACTGATATTATGACTCCGCTAAAATAAACAGATTGTTGCTAAGACAATAATATTCTACTTTCTATGTGTAAGTACAAGTACTCGTTTCAGACAAATACCTGTACTTCCTTATGCAGACTATTCCAATGACACACACCACGACGATGAGAACAACAGCTACGGACACCAAGCACACCAACCATAAAGCTGGAAATATTTCATAAAACGTTCTGTCGTGGTGAACATTTGTTAATCTCATTTTACAATTCAGCACATGATAAACATTTAAAATATATTATTAATCTCTATGTATGACAACAAATTATATCATTTTACCTGATGGTATGTTTACTTCGATCTCCCGTTTCGTGGGGGTTATAGTTACTGTAAAAGAAAATCAGATATCACTATTAGCGTAATAAAGTTCATCGAAGCAATTGTATTGTAATAGACCGATCCCGCTACGACTGCGACATCAAGCGGAAATTGACGGAACCTCGATGTTAGATTAGAAAACTATGACTGCTGCGAATTTCGAATTACAAGGGAAATGACCATCGCACGTTTTTTTTCAACAACGAAATCAAATGGACATTTTATTCCATTCAATCTTGGATATTTCCTAGACCTAACTGTGTTTACTTTGTCGTCTCACACAGGTAAGTAAAGTTTCCCACATGTCGGATACGATTTGTTGTTTTAACAACACCTTCAATGAGATCGTAATTTAAGGCACTCTTTACATGTACCTGCATATCAAAACATGCTATCTACATTCAAAATATATTCAGGTATCCAGATATGTGAGATTATTCTAGATGGACCATGCTCCTGGCTGCGTCCGAGTGTTGAAATCCGTCTTGTTTCAAACAGTCCCATTGACTTTGATGTTATCGGCCGGTTGGCAAATTATTTCTGACCTAAGAACTCGCCTGGGATCCAACTGGGCGGGATCGGTCTATTAAGTACCTTTTAAATATTATGGCCACAGCTTACATCTCTTAAAAGTCTTATTTGCAGTTATCAGCTAATGGATATTTGTTTTAAGCGACAAGAGATAGATAAAGCGATGAGTTATCGCTAGTAGTTCGTAATTAGATATAGTTGCTTGTATAACTACCTGGTTCAGAGCAGTTACCGACCACTCCAGACCAACTGTGTCCATCACAAGACAGATGCCACGTCTTCTGGCTCCACTCACAGCCAATCACAGCCTGATCTCCGTCACGTTTATACCACGCATGCGTAGGTGGTGACAAATCTGGGCAGCCCAATTCTAGGTTAAACATGTTTAATTGGAAACATTGAAGAAAAAACAAACATATAAAATACAAATTTAAAAAACATTTAATGTTCATACAAGTTATCTCAAGACGTTCATATGATTGATATGCACGTAATATAAATCTCTACATACTTCATATTGCAATGAATGTGGTTAAAAGTTTTTCATGTGAAAAGGGACATTTCATTTTGAGAATGTTGGTTTTATTTATTTACTTAGTATGTCTAATAGAATTCAGTGATAAGGATTAAAGTATGGGTGGTAAACAACTTTTAGTATTTCAAAGGTTTAAACAAGTGCATATATCTTTTCTGCAAAGGAACTACATCCGTTCCATTTTCACAGAAATTATATTATGTTAAAGTTATCTCGTGCACCGAATCGAGAAATAAAAACAAACTTGTTCACTTTATTTGATGCAAAACTTCGTTTTGCATTCATCAGTATACGAAATTCCTAATTATGTTCACGAATTATTAGAAATAGTAAATAACTATTTATCCTTTGGCTTAAAAATATCTTTTTGATAGGTGAGGGAATATTTCAACAGTTGTTTAATTAATATTATGCACATTATTTGTTTATGTATAAAAAACTTACCTTTATATAACAGAATAAAATCCGCTTTTCTGATATCTCGAGGTAATATATCAACTGTTATTTGATTAGATAGGGATGTATAAAGATGTCTCTTCCTTGTCCCATCACCAGATATAGATGTTTTAGTATCACCATCTATTATGTAGCCATAAACTAGTAGATCATTGTTGTCATTTTGACGCTGTTTTATTATCTCACTACCAAAGTCTATAATATTAAGTTCAATTATTTGACCAGACATGGCTGATATAAGCCATGGCGATCTCTTTGATCCACATCCGGTTTGGTCGGTCACGTGACTAGGAATTGCGCCTTCTTGTCCAATGAGAGGTACGGCTTCGTTGTTACAATGATCCAGGCCAGATACAGTCACTAGAATATTAGAATGTGTGCATATAAGAATAGGTATGTAAGCAAATATGTATGTATAGTATATGTAAGTAGGTGCATGCGTGCACGTTACACGGGCAGGTATAGAAACAGAGATGTTGGCACAGATTTGTTATGTATAAATGTATGTATGTACGTATGTATACACTTGTATTCATGATATACGCATGCATCTTAGCATGAATATGTTCAAACTTAGACAACGTCCCCTTCACACATACGAAATCATTTTATCTCCACGTTTTTCAATACCCCTCTCCGATAAATCTACCACGTTATTGATTCTCTGACCTTCACCAACCTTTCATGCAAACGTATTCTACATCAAGGTACATTTTGAGAAACGATCTGCAGTTAGTATTCGCCTTTTCCAACTCATCGTCTGATACTTTCTTCCTACAGTGGTTACGACCGGAACACCATCTATCGGTTAGAAACAGTACGTCGTTCCTACACCCAATAAACTCATTTTCTCGGATACAGCGCCCCTGCTCCATCCTCCCGAATGTGGCAGAATCCATCACTATCACCTCATCCGTCTGACAGCTAATATCCAGATCCTCATTTAGACAAAAGTCTACTGATTCTAAACATAAAGTATAAACAGCGACGATAATAAGGGAAACCGGAAAAATATTTAATAGGGTAGACTATTACTGTATCAGTTTATATTAACCACACACACACACACAAACACACACACACACACACAAACACACAAACAAACAAACACACACACACACACACACAAACACACACACACATTCACCATTATTTGTGCTACTCGTGCTTGTCACTTGCAATGTTAATAGTGCATACGATAATTCTTCAACACAAATTTTCTAATTCATCAGTTATAAAGTAATATACCTGACTGATTGACTTGCATTAATAGTGCCACGATGACAACACAAGACATCAATGATTGCCATAGTTTATCCATTATCCCTGATTAGGACGTCATACTATATAATAGTCGTCCACACATTAGTCGTCCAGCTGGTAATATGCGACGTCTTTAAAGCGTCGATTATTAATCATAACGTGCCGTTTTACATCACCAGCCGACACTGTCACAGATTTGCTTGCATATATTATAGCGTGGTTCGCCCCTTCTCATGACAAAAACACCCTAAATGCAAGCCGATTTATCGACATGTTATTACATTTAGGTAATCCTTTGTAATCTATGTCACGATAGGAATCACATTCGACCAAAATGCACGCATAAATTACGCTCTAATTCGTTAAAACTGCGAAACTATTCTCCGCGATCAAACAAAGACTATCCTTCGCATTCGCCAAGTCATCCAGTATGGCGGCTGTTCGCCGACAAGCTATCTCATTATGTAATTAGGCCGCAGCTCAGGCAGCCGCTGCTGACCTATGACTTGTCCTAGTTCGTTGATTAGTGCCGCAATGTGGCGCCAATTTTGAATTTGAGGAGTATCATAATGTTCAATGCGTTGCTTTATAGTTGTAGTTTTATATTTCATAGATTAGCAGTTACATGGAAAGTATGATGTTGTTGTTAATTCTGTAGCGACACACACACACACACACACACACACACAACGTCTACTGGTAGGTAGGTAGGTAGAGAGAGTGTGTGTATGTGTGAGTATGTGTGTATGCGTGTTACATATATAAAGGCGTGGGCACGGGTTTTATTATGTTATATATAATATTGTATTCTTACCTCGCGTAACACGCAAAAAGGATTAAAGAAGATGTTTTTAAAAGCAAATTTATTCTCACAGTGAACCTGTTCGATTGTGCACTCATGTGACACGACAGTTTGCGTCAGGCATATATATGTCATGTTATTTCATTGAAATACAAGATGGTAATTGGTGTCCGATGTTTTCTGCGAATCAATTCATTTGTATAAAATCATTTAACAACTATATACAGGGAGTTCTACATTTAGTGGTATTGTATCATTGTATGGAATTGTTTACGATATTACCAATGAACAACGATCTGAATTATCTAACAGATAACATATTATATAAAGATAATGCCTGTGAAGTCATCCATCATTATGTCTCCAAAATAAAACACCAATGCCACATATTAAAACATAAAAATATACATAATATAATAATTACACCGTCATTATAACTTTAAAGGCATTTTAAGGTTTTACATCCGGTTTACGTCAAAAACTGTGGTTGCCTTTCATGGTTTGGACCTAATTAAAGACGTAAGGTGGAGGTATGACTGTAATATTAAATGCACTCGTTACAGACAATATAGGTAAATGTCGACACAAGAAAATCACACAGACCAGAAACATACAAAATAATATCAGTTAAGTAATCTGGTTCATTACAATTATTAGCAGTACATCAGTAAATAAATGACACGTTTTTGTCTTATCTGTGAGATACAGACACGACAGGATATTTCTTTTAACCAGATTATGTCTAGTTAGCAATAATCAATTAAACCAATTGTTGAGAAAGAGTTTCACATTTGTGGCTAGGTTCAAGAAGTTTCGTATCCAATTGACCTCTTTGTACTGCTGTACTGTCGCGGACGTCAGAAATGCCGACGGCTTCATCTCCATCACCGGGAGTACGACCAGATCTGACAGCGATAGATGTGGCTACTGTACTGGATGCTAGTGGTTTGTCAGGGAGATCCGGGAGAGGGCGTTCCCAGATCCGGATTGGCGTCAGTTCGTTGACAACTTCGTCTTGTGGGATGAGGTAAGACGTAGGTCTGTGTGGATTGGAGAGTGTTCCTTGTTGTTGTTGTTCCTCACATAATTTGTAAGGAAGATAGAGCATTGATGCCATTTCTATATTTGGATCGAGGTCGTAATGACCTTGACTTGGTATTCTCTGGATTGTCATGGTCTTCTGAACATCCTGTTTGATTCTTAAATATGAAGTTAATAGGTCTATTTGACATCATTTAATTAATCAAGTCATAAGATTAAATAGTACATTGTCGAAAGGAAAAACGCGGACGCAGCGCTCAGATATATATTATAATGTAATAAAAGAGAAATACCTTCAACAATTGTTAGGAAAACTGCTGACTATTGTCAAAACACAGAAATGAAATTAGCTTTGTTGAAAATGCTTCATTGATATAGAAATTGGTCTTTATTTGTTTTGACGAACATACCTGTATTTCTTGATACAGACGATACCGATGACGCAAACCACGACAACCACCACTACTGCTACTGATACGAGACAAACTAACCATAACACTGGGAAAGACAAAACACAATATTGATAATGGCAATGTTTAATATGGTACAGATTAGTGTAACGTTCTGTTAGCTTTTTCTTCTTCATTACTGTCAGAAGGTAAACAAAATCTACAAACGGATATAACAATTGATACATAAAGACGCATTAAAATGAGGTAATCAAGCTGGATTAGGTTTGACACAGTCGTCTCTTACTATACTCCTGTGTATTGAATATTCCTGCTGGTTATCCGGAAGAGACATTCCTAGGTCATATGTCTCAGATGTTGAGAAGTGTATGCATGGTTGCCTCATGTTAGGTATTATCCAATTTTCACCGTGTCAAATTTAGAACCCAGATAACGGATATGAGAAGGTGTCAAACATGCATATAATTTCAATTTATACTATATTTGTACTATTTATTTATTTATTTATTGTCATATCTTTTAAGTGAAGTCTAGATGGCTAAACATTACCGAATTTGAATTTTGTGGCTATTCATAACTCCACATCCCACCATTCATAGGAAAGTAGTACGGAGTGGTTTAGCTAAAACATCCTAAACGTAGTTAGAGATAGAGGGTATTGTGTCCTCGGAAGACTTTTAACCCCGCCCCTTTAATTAATTAATTAATTTAGTGTAGACATCAGCGCCATTTAATGTGGTCAGCCATCAAGATGTTGTGAGGCGAGAAATGAATTTGTGGAAAAATTGCAAATAACTGCCTTGATATTTATAACATCAAATGTCATATTTCTATTTAATATATTCGGAAGTTTGTGGTTTAATGTGTCAATTGTTTTAAAGGGTGATTTTTATATTTATTTTATGTAGTTTGAGCAAACTCTATTATCAAATATCATTCTCACTCATAAAATATTTCTATTTGAATAACTACATTTCGCTTCCTTTAAGGAAATACATTTCCATTAATATTGTATGGCATATTAGAACACAGCAATGATTAACATATTAAATATTACTTAATAATGTATCCTTGTATTTGTAAAGTACGATATTCAAAATCAGCTCAATTTGGATAATTCTTTCCTTCAATATTATGTTTTTATGTTAAGAATGCTTATATTTTGCTCTTCTGATTTCCTTTCTATTATATTTTCTAGGTCATAATTTCAAATGATTACATTCCAATTGCTTTAAATGTTGTTAGCAGGATTTCTGTAAGGCTAGGATTTGTATATTTGAGAGTTAACATTGTAAATTCTAACCTGAAGGCATATTCACCTCTTGTTCCACGTGTTTAGGGCCTGAGGTTACTACGATACAATGTAAAGTGTCTGAATTATAATTACATGTATAAAAATAACAGTGATACTACTAATGATGATAAAAATAATATTAACATTATTACTAAAACTAATACTACTAACATCATCATCATCATCATCATCATCATCATCATCATAATCATCATCAATAATAATAATAATAATAATAATAATAATAATAATAATAATAATAATAATAATGATCACTTATATTTTTGTTGTCATGAAAACAATTCCATAATAATGTTTTATATTTCAACAAAGCACAACAGTATATATTACTCTATATGACATTAATACCTGGTTCAGAGCAGTTACCGACAACCCCAGACCAACTGTGTCCATCACAAGACAGATGCCATGTCTTCTGGCTCCACTCACAGCCAATCACAGCCTGATCTCCATTGCGTTTATACCAAGCGTGCTCCGGAGGTGACAAATCTGGACAACCGATTTCTGGAAATATTGTATTCTTTGACAAACTTTTAAACTCAAAACAATTTAGGCTAATCTTAAGGTAAGTAAATCAATATATATTATTTAATATATAGATTTTGTCCATTTGCACATAACCACCTTTAATTATGTCTATTATATACAGTTAATGACTATGATAATTAATAATATAAAACAATCATACCCTTATACATTATAATAAAATCAGCTATCCTGATGTCCTGAGACAATGTCTCAATAGTTATCTTATTAGATAGAGATGTATATAGATGTCTCTTCCTTGTCGTGTTACAGCAAAAAGATGTTCTAGTATCACCATCTATTATATAGCCATAAAGTGGTAGACCATTGATGTCATTTTGACGATGCTTTATTATCTCACTACCAAAGTCTATAATATTAAGTTCAATTATTTGACCAGACATGGCTGATATAAGCCACGGTGATCTCTTTGATCCACATCCGGTTTGGTCGGTCACGTGACTAGGAATGGCGCCTTCTTGACCAATGAGCGAAACGGCTTCGTTGTTACAGTGAACTGAATCAGTTAAAGTCACTGGAATATATAAATAAATAAATAAAATACTGCCTTGTTTCAGATTTATCATCTGGCAGCTATGCAATCTATGATTCTCGCATATACATTTACTGATGATTAATCTAGGAAATAATAATCCCAATTTAAGAAAGAGCCATGAAATACGAACCTTTCATGCAGACATATTCCACTTGTAGGTACATTTTGAGAAACGATCGGCAATTTTCGTTTGCATTTTCCAGTTCATTATTAGAAACCTTTTTGTGACAACGGTTTCTCCCAGAGCACCATTTATCGGCCAGAAAGAGTACGTCATTTTGGCATCCGATGAATTCATTTTCACGGATACAGCGTCCTTTCTCCATCCTGCCAAACGTTGCAGCCTCCATCACTATTACTTCATTGTTCAGGCATTTAATATCCAAATCTTCATTTGGACAAACACTTATGTCATCTGAAAATAATAGTTTCTCGACACCATAAACGATAACTTAATAGGATTGTTACCCCTTCCATTACCTTCAGACTTGACGTCTTATGTCCAGTGCCTCATAAATAATATACAGTATTAGAAGAAATAATCGCAACAGATATTAGTACAAAACAACTCTATCTGCCCTTTCTAGTGTGTGCACTATACGTTCAATCTATTATTTTCTGCTTATCATAAATCACAATTAGTTAGCGTAAGTATATTAGTTTCATTGTTTGAGAGGATCGGTTTAGAGACGTGAGTAACATATAAGTTATCTCTTCCAGACTCACTTTTCAGGGTGGTTTCTTCATAATTATTTCTTACGTTTTAAATATGAATATTCTCACATTACGCTAATTAAGCATTTCTTCATCCTATTTAATTCTTTGTAACAAATTCTTCTCGAGCAGTTGAAATATTTTTCCAGGAAGGCCTAGGCCTCACAATTTTCGGCTGCCACTAAACTTCGGATACTCTTGGATGAAAGGAGAGTTATAATTTGATATACATATTAATGTGTGTATTTTAGAGCTTCTGAACACACTTCATCAATCTGCTATCATCTCAATGCTCGAATCTTTAGAGTTGATCGGAATTGAACACCGCAAAAATACTCAGACTGCGCTGTCTTTATGTCAATTGGTAAAACACGTTGCTTCCCCTGGCTTGTGCTATCTATTTCATTTCATTTAATAAATATTAACGTTCTTTTTATGAACCCATACCAACAGAAACACGAGTCTTCAATTCATAAATTTTTATGATGATTTCTAAATTTTATTTTGGGAATTATTAAGTGGTAGGATAATAATATAATATTAATATATTGTTCATAAAAAAGATCTATCCCCATATATCGGTCAATTATTTTTGCAAAAGGATTTGACATTAACATATCAGGTAATTAATTTTATGGCAGTTCAATTTGAAAAAGAGACCGGTCATTATAATATATCATGCTTCAATGGTCATAGCTTTATTTTCTGCTTTGTTAATGGTCTAAAATGAAATTAGCAAATTTTGCGATATTACTAGGATGGTCCAGGATATTTAACAGTGCAAAGGCGATGTCCGATATTTATCTTAGCGTATCCTCTAATTTTAACCCCCCCCCCAGAAAATGGGTATCCAAATAAAATAGTCAGATTATAATTTTAAACAAAATTCAATTTAGCTGATTTATAGTGAAGTATTTGAAAAGTATCTGGATTATTCTAGTCGCAATAACTGTAACCTTTCACACGTTTTGTCATAGACAGAGTTAGGAGTAAAACAATTGTTTACCACACGCAATGCCTGATATCCACAGTGTTATATAAATAATCCAAACGAATGGCCACCGTGACACGAAAATGGCCATTTTACGGAACTTTCAACTGGTATGTTTGTCGGTGTATATATCCTTTTCAATAGTACGTTTATATACATTAATTAGGTTTAACACTTATTTTAATGATTGTTAATCATAACGCATCCGTCGAATCCCTTATGTAAACGCCTGTAACAGGTCCATTGGCATACGTGTTGTGGTCAGTAGCTACTCCATTCCTCACAAGTGGCTCAGATATTAAGCAGTTTCCTACAAAATGGATGACTTCCTGGCATTCTGTGTATTCCACGCCATTTCATCTTTTAGAAACAAACAAATTGATTTGGTTAATATCACCATAAGCTGCGAAAATTAGCAAAATATTCCACACCTCCAAACAAAGACTGTCTTTCTGACTGCCAAGCTATCCAATATGGCGGCCGCCTGGTCGCTTCGTGCTTATTATGCAAATAGGACAGAGCTCAGATGGCCGCTGCTGAACTCTGACATTTCCCCTAGTTTACCGATTAAGCTAAGAACGTGGCGCCAAATTTGAACATGAAAATCATAATGTCTGGTGTATTTCTTATAATGGATATTCTGCATTAAACATGATCAATTGCATGTGATAATCAGAACAAATAGAATATTAGGTTACTTATTAGGAACCAATGGTCGAGCTAACAACACTGGAGTCCCATTGATTAAAATGGATGACTTGAATTGCGGATGCTTTTTCTTCACATTCTGATATAGAATATATACAACAGTATGTTAACAAAGAATGTTCATTAATAAAAGGAGTGTACCAATTAACCAGTTTACTCTCATTATGACATTTATCATCATCTTTCAGCGATAGTTTATTAATGTTTTCCGTTCACATTAAATTGATGTGATTCCCGCGTAGGTGCTCTCTCCATATATATGTATTTAGTAAGCAAACTACGTTTTAAATTCAATATTAAACAGGAGAATATTTTCAATATAAGCCATGCATTACTTCCCAATATTGACATTTTCAACATTGTAGTAGCCTTATGTATACTTGTATAATATGTAATAAACCTAACTAAACCCTATTGGAAGTGTCTGATTCACAGCGTGATTTCTATGCCTGGCCGCATCATCATTTGCAAGACAAAAATTATACTAAATAATAGCTGCTCAATCTGATCTGTATTTATTTAATAGATCTTGGCATCAGTTTTTCTATTGCCAGCCAGCTTACACATACTATTAAAGGTCAGTGAGCAAATCTTCATCCTTTCATTTAGGTTTCATATTTATCGTTATCATAATATGTATATACACGTGTGCTCGATGCGAGACATAATAGGCGATATACGCCTTTCAAGAGCCTAAAATGTGTACAATGTGATTTGTTTTACAAAGATGTTTATCTTTATGTGTTTTTGTTTATGTGTGTATGTGTGAGTATGTGCGCGCGTACGTGGGTGCACGCGCGCGTGTGCGTATTTGCAGCGTATGATAGAGCAGTGAGATAAAGAATCACTAATTGTTAATATTAACCATGGAAGATTCATCAGGTAGCGCAGATAAATAAACAACTTTTTACATTGAGACATGAGTAATTTCTCGCCAAACCCTGATAACAACTTTGGACGCTTCAATATTTTCATGATCCAAAACATAAAAAATGAAAATCGTAATTTTAGCCATTTCACATCCTAGACCTTTACCCACAAACTTAGCTATCATCTTAATAGCTTAATATTACCAACGTTTCTTGATGAAACTCCCATACAGACTTCCTATGCTAGCCATTGTGCGCAAGTTGCTTGAAGTCAAGAGGGATGATGGCGTCACACAACCATAGAGTTCCAGGCTGCCGCCAGATGTTGCACTAGTTAGGAATATTATCGATTGTTCTGTGCTAGACACGCACCTGGAAATTTCCTTTTTCCGATCAACTAAAACCGTTGCCTTTTGACAATATCGAAGAGCCGCGTGATAATTGAATTTAATAATATCATGTAAATTATGCTATTTATGGTTGTTCTTGATATATATATATATATATATATATATATATATATATATATATATATATCATATTACAGAAAGTGTATACCTTTGTCGTTCAATAAAAACCTTTGTTTGTGGCAAATCATCGTAGTTTTGCTAACAGAGAAATGCATATTTACTGCTTACCCATTTTTATTACAAACATTTTACAATTTATGCAGCTAATAACAGAAAATAATTAAAATATCCTGTTGACTTGGTTATGAAAAATTAAATTAACAGTGTATTTAAGAGCTTCTAATATGTGAGGACCATGGAGCAAACTGAGAAATTACCTCGATTTACAAGAGCGAGCATAATATATATTATTATACATGTATATTTATGATAGTTAACATAATCTTTCCAGTAATAGTGTAGTTACATTTCTACTTACTGGCTTAATCGCGATTTAAAAACGAGTAAGTACACCTTTATGAAGTATCTAAATATGTTCAAGCAACATCTTAAGCGAGTTTTTGAGAAAAGCTGGACATGTTATGGCCAGTTTCAAGTGGCTTCGTATCCAATTCACTTCTCTGATCTTGTGTTATTGTACTGTCCTGGATGTCAGAAATGACGACGGCTTCATTACCATCACCGGGAGTACGACCTGATCTGACCGTAGTACACGGGGATACAACCCCAGAGGCTAGTGGCTTATCGGGAAGATCCGGTAGAGGGCGTTCCCAAATCCTGATTGGTGTCAGCTCATTGACAACTTCGTCTTGTGGGATGAGGTAAGACGTCGGTCTGTGTGGATCAGACAGTGTTCCTTGTTGTTGTTTTTGTTGTTCCTCACATACTTTGTAAGGAAGGTAGAGCATTGAGGCCATTTCTATGTTTGGATCCAGGTCGTAATGACCTTGACCTGGTATTCTCTGCAACGTCGTCGACTTCTGGACATCTTGTTTGATTCTGAAGTGATCAGATCCTATGCATAACTATTTATACTAATTTGTAAGCTTAATTAGCAAAATATTGAAAACATGAATCACGTGCTCTGTTATATATATATATATATATATATATATATATATATATATACATATATATATATATATATATATATATATAATGAAAGGTATAAGATTTCAGCAGTGATGTTCAACCTATGTCATTTTAGTTTACAAATATACCTGTATTTCTTGATACAGACGATGCCAATGACACAAACCACGACAATCACCACTACTGCTACTGATACAAGACAGACTAACCATAAAACTGGAAATAAATAAAACATTATTCTTAATGACAACAGTTAAAGCGGTTGACATTTGTAACACGTGCTTCCGTCGTTATGCTAGAAACTAATCAGAAGTGATGGGTCCTTTTAGGAAAACATACAATATACGCCATCGTGTATTTTATGGTGGAGATTTGTGAATACTAGATTAATATAATTGTTAAATGGATGAAATACACAAGCGGATATAAGCCTAAATTGTTGTGTAGATGAAATGTTTCATATAATTTCCAAAAATAATCTGGTTGGCCATATGCGTGAGAAGGATTCATTTAATATATCCTTATTGTATTGTGAACTAATCAATCAAAATGTGTATTCTCATTGTATGTTGATATATGACTGACCAATTTTCTCTATGATTTACAATTTCGCGTTGCTAAATATTTTATTTCAAACAGTACAAGGCTAATATGTTAATATTTTGGTATTCATAAATTTTGATTTGAGTAAATTAGATTGGCTTAAATCATGAGCATTAAAAATAATTAAGACTAAGAGAGTTGTCAATGCACAACGCCTTTATACTGATGCCATCCTGATGGAATAACTGAAAGAGGTATGGACTATTTATTCAGTGATATTTGATTGCAGTGAATATCATTGGAAGTAAATGCCATGACAATATTGAATTCATATATTTCTATCATATCGTAAGTAAGTGGTTCACAATGTGCAAAAATATGGCTATTTTTCGAATTCATTTTTTTATAAATATTCTCTGAAGCTGCATAACTTATTTTTATTGCCATTACGCTTCCTTTCCGCGCAGATCTTTCTAATTCTACTGTATGATGTATTACAATACATTAAAAGCGATAATAAATTAATTATTCTTTATTCAAGAAAGAAATCTTTATTGCCTCAATTATTTAAATCAGGATTTTGGAATGGTAAGGATTTGTATATCTAGAAAAGTTACTTATTCTAAAACATTCTTAAAAATTACATATTCCTACCTGATGGTATATTAACCTCTTGGTCCACCTGTTTAGGGCCTGATGTCACTGTGATATGAAGTACAGTGTTTGAATTATAATTTTATAATTAACAATATCAGGAGCTGCAGTAGTAGTAATAGCAGCAATAAGAACATCATTATTTCTGTTACAGAAACTACTACTACTGATATTACTTTCACCACAAATAATAATACTACAACTAGCATAATTATCTTCGTCACCAATAATAATAATAATAATAAAGACCACCTATATATTTATTGTTATGATAACAATTTTGCAATGTCACATTAATACCTGGTTCAGAACAGTTACCGACAACCCCAGACCAACTGTGTCCATCACAAGACAGATGCCATGTCTTCTGGCTCCACTCACAGCCAATCACAGCCTGATCTCCATTGCGTTTATACCAAGCGTGCCCCGGAGGTGACAAATCTGGACAACCGATTTCTGTAAATATTTAATCGCTTGTTATTACATTATTTTCATCTTTCAATAAATAAATTAACGCATCAACTTCCATAACTCTTCGGATTATTTCAATACGAGGCAAGTAAACTTCAGTAAATTATTTTATTTCTAGAACTAATCTATTTGTTCACAATTCCGTTCAATAATCACCTATAGATTGAAAAAATATATTTATAATAAGTAACCTTCCACGCTATCCATACCTCTATACATTATTATAAAATCAGCTACTCTGATATCCTGAGAAAATATCTCAATAGATATCTTATTAGATAGAGATGTATACAGATGTCTCTTCCTTGTTGTATTACAGGAAAAAGATGTTCTAATATCACCATCTATTATGTAGCCATAAAGTGGTAGATCATTGATGTCATTTTGACGCTGTTTTATTATCTCACTACCAAAGTCTATAATATTAAGTTCGATTATTTGACCAGACATGGCTGATATAAGCCACGGCGATCTCTTTGATCCACATCCGGTTTGGTCGGTCACGCGACTAGGAATGGTGCCTTCTTGACCAATGAGCGGCACGGCTTCGTTGTTACAATGATGTACATTGGTGGTAGTCACTGGAATGTGTTAATGGTAAAATAAATTAAAAAATAATGCTGATATATATATATATATATATATATATATATATATATAAAGATGCTGATACGGATACAGTTTGATTATTTTGTAACAAAATGTGTAGTGACTTATGTAAGCAGAGTAAGAGCAAAAAGACATAGCGATCTCACTAATTATCTCAGAACTTTGAAATTAGCCATTTCCTTGTAGTCATACGAAACATACTAATATACAGATAATAAAAACAAACAGAGCAACGTATACACAATACATATATATGCATATTGTTAACCTTTGATGCACTCATATTCCACTTCGAGGTACATCTTGAGAAAGGACTGACAATTTTTATTTGCAGCTTCTAGTTCATCGTTTGGCACCTCTACGTGGCAGCGGTTTTTGCCGGAGCACCATTTGTCCATCAGAAATAGGATATCATTTCTACAGCCAATAAATTGGTTTTCGTGGATACAGCGACCTTGCTCCATCCTGCCAAATACCGCTGACGTCATCACTATTACCTCGTTGCTTAAGCATTTTATGTCCAAATCTTCAGTCGGACAAACGTTAAATGACTCTGTAAAGTAAATGATCTACTAAAGTAGATAATTGACAAAAGCAACACGATAACTTGTTTTGTCTTGATACCTAACACATATATATTAAGAAACTCTACCTACTGTTAGGACTACACTGTAGCTGTGAGATATTGTCAAAAGTAGTTGTTTCTCGGCTCTATATGTTCCACATGTTACCATAGCCCAGGCGAAGGAAAACACTCACTCACTCTCACTCACTCACTCACTCACTCACTCACTCACTCACTCACTCACTCACTCATTCACTCACTCACTCAAATATGTCCTCACTGTAAGTACAATGATTACTGCTAGTACTAATTTTTAGAAGGTATGTTGTTAATAATAATAATAATAATAATAATAATAATAGCAGAAGCAGCAGCAACAACAACAGATTCTACAACAGCAACAAAAACAAAAATAACAACAATCAGAAGAAACTCAAATAAATTCAGAAATAAATTAACAAAAATAAAAATTAATAAGATTAAAAGGAAGGACGACAACCGAATAGTCCCCGATGTAACGACAACAACAACAACGACGGCATCAATAAGATTACCAATAACAACTACTAATGTTTTTATTATTACTACTACTATTAATACTAAGACTACTATATCGACCACTTATTCTACCTTCTTGAAAGACACATCAACTTGAATCAACTTCTGATATTAAAAACGATGCATTAAAAAAGAATAACAAAACCCACCACAACCAATACTACTACAATTACTACTATTAATATTATTCTTACTACTACGACTACTAAAACTACTACTACTAATACTAATTTATTGAAAGGGTATTTTACCTGAATCAATTCCAGGTATCCGCAAAGATATCCATATAAAGCAGAGTAGTGACCACGAACATAGTACCTGGCCCATAATTCATGAGATAATAGTATTATATAATCACAACTCTATCCTATAACGTTAATTTTCGGTTAATTCATCTTTAAATCTCTGACGTATGATAATCACATTTGCTGTATTATTAAACCGTAGTTCGGTTCGTCATAATGTATCCGTGTAGTACAATGATTGACCCTGGCCATATATAAACATCAATTATGTGGCTGGTTGCCGCAATAAGCAAGAAGTGTTGTGTATTTAGTCCATTTTCAGTCGTTTCTCGAATAAAACGAAACACTTCCTATGATCCTGAACAGTCTATGTGATTGTCACAATTAACACGAATACGAGTTGACGACAGAACTTGCTTTGATCAAGAATAAAACGCAATCCATTCTCCGTCTTCAAACGGAGTCTATCCTCTTCGCCGACGGGCCTTCCAGTATGGCGGCTCCGTGCCAGCTCGAAAGTTCATTATGTAAATAAGTCAGAGCTCAGGCGGCCGCTGTTCACCCCTGACGTTTGCCCTATTTGTGCTGATTATGCAGGAACGTGGCGCCAATTTTGAAAGTAATCATAATGTTCAATGCGTATTTTTGTTAGTAATGTGTTTGGGTTTTCAACCGCTCTTGATTGTTATGTATACATTATTTGCAGTGAATATGCATTTAGTAAATTCATGTGTAGACATCTTGTACATTAGATAGCTCATTGATAACAAAGTCAATATTTGCGACCGAATACATGTCGAGAAGGAACTTCTTAATTTTGATAACAAACATAAACTATTGTCTGGATTATTCTTGATATGTGTTCTAGAAATACTAATGATGAAATAAGGTACTAGCAACAGACTAACCTATTAAATATAAAGTCTGTAGCTGAGAGCATCAATTTCAAAGAGTCTAATTAACATAACAATTTTCATAAAGATCTGGTTTTCTGATATTTTATTCCATTCATTTGAGTATTATTAAATGTTGTAATTGACTCTGGTCAGCTATTTAAAATAGAAATACAAAATATATGTTTTATAAAACAATGGATTGAACTGTATGGTTTCTCATGCATACATATACAAACGTATTAAATGGTTTTAATACTGGCACGCTAATATATATTTGTTAATAGAAGTCACATCTTCGTGCATTTAGGAAAAATGAACATTTGAAAATAATTTTCCCGGGCTATTTAAACTCAATACAAAATAAACTCAATACAAAATTAAACTCAATAAAAAATTAAACTCAATAAAAAATTAAACTAAATAACAGGATAAACACAATAACATATTACATGTCTAAGCATGAAATGTTTCTCCAGACTAAGAACGTTGATGGATCATTAAGAAATAGAATACACAATTCATCATTCTCCTAGACTCATGCACTTGAAAACGATTTTTTACAACCGAAACTAGTCATGCTATTTTGAGTGAAAATTCTACTATTTCTGCTAAGTTGATCTAGAGTTGTATATTCCGTGCACTATTTGCGTCTTTGGAGGCACGCCGTTTAGGTGTCTGGCCTGGTTATCCAGCATTTAAATGACTGTAGCAGGCACAGTACGCTCTTAAAGCATTATAAGTACTTCTGACTCAGGAATAGAAACACTGTATCGCATCTCGAGCGGTGGCATTGGACACAGTTCACGCGTTTGACCCCGTAAGAGGTCGAAAATTTTCCAGGGTTTAATTTCTCGGCTCACTACATCGTGGGTGGCTGACCACGTTAAATGGCGCTGCCGTCTCCACTGAATTATTTAAAATAAAGGGGGACGTTAAAAACCCCCTGAGGACGTAAAACACTCTGGCAGTGACCACCCTCAGGGTATTTCGGCTCCATCTTTCCGTACTGCTTCCCTGTGAGTGGTTGGGGAGGAGGTTTCTCAACCACTCGAACATAGAGGCTATGCTGATTAAGCGACAGCCTGAGGATTCTCCCCGAGCAACAAAACCAACCAATTAAGCTAAACATTCTCACTACTGCCGTGATCTGACTTGGGTCTTCTAATCCCAAACTCCATGGCTATAGGTGATTCGCATTTTGATTTTGCTTGGCGGCTTAGGGACTGGTGAGACATTACACATGTCTCAGCAAGAAAAGTCGCCACTCTGAGTTTGAATTCACGGTTCGAGATTCTCTGTGCCTGTACCTTATTATACACAGCTAAAACACACATACACACACATGCACTTGATAAAGGTTTCTTATAACCGAAACTAGTCGTGCTATTTTGGGCTGAGTGAAAATACTATTATTTCTGCTATTGTCGGAGGTATTATAATTATTTTCATAATAGATATTATATGTACTGATATATATGCTCTATTTCCAGTTATAGCTGGTTATATATGTACTAATATATAAAATTTGTTTTCTATTTAGGTAGTAGTCGTTTGATCATAATTCTGTAAGAATTATAAACATCACGAAAACCTGAGACCACGCCTTTATTATATGTAACATGAAACACACACACACACACACACACACACACACACACACACACACACACACACACACACACACACACACACACACACACACACACACACACACACACACACACACACACACACACACACACACACACACACACACACACACACACACACACACACACAACACACACACACACACACACACACCACATACATACACACACATACACACTCACACACACACACACAGACACACACAGAAATTTATTGGGCTATACAATGAACGCTATGATGACTTTCGAATTCATATTTCGCGCCATGTGCCTGCATTAAACAACGAATTGGGGCAGATGTCAGAGTTCATCAGCGGCCGCCCGAGCTCAGACCTATTTGCATAATGAGCTACCCAAGCCACCAGACGGCCGCCATACTGGATAGCTCGGCGAACGGGAAGGATGGTCTTTGTTTGAAGGGTGAAGATTTGCTGTTTGTGTCGATTATAGGGAATCTTAGGACATCTTTCTGATTGAGTGTAGTTGTCTATGTGATATAGGTTGTTGGAGATGTGAATAAGTGAATTATTTCTTTTGAATTTCCGATAAAAGTGGACTATTTGTAGTGCGCGATGTAGCGAACTACCAGATAATATATGTCGACTGCACCGTTATAAACAACATTCAGGGTGGTAGATGGGCACGTTATGATTTACACTTTTCAGTACAAACAAATACTATGTCAGCTGTTAATTTCAGATCAGTTTCTGCACATCGAAGATGGATAAGTCATCAGCTTCGTCGTTGATATGCTACATATATCTGACAGTTTGGTCAAAAGTTGCAAACTCAGGTATTACGTTTACATTAGATAAAAAGGAAAATAAAACTAGGTTAGCGTTATTAAAATTTTCAAAAAAAGCCATTGATTTAGATTTGGAAAAAAAATATAATTGTAACCGAAATAAGGTCGAGTGGGGTGGGGATAGTAGAAGAAGTAATAGGAATAGTAGCAGTGGTTGTAAGGTTTGTGAATATAACACACAATCAGGGACAATTAATTTGTGTGAGCTGACTAATCTCAGTTTGTGACATTTCAGAATCATTAGATTTTTGTCTGACTGAAGATTTAGATATTAAGTGTTCGGCGGATGAAGTAATTGTGATGGAGTCTGCAATGTTTGGCAGAATGGAGCAAGGTCGCTGTATCAGAGAGAATGAATTTATTGGCTGCAGAAACGACGTGCTCTTTATGGTGGATGGCTGGTGTTCTGGCAGAAATCGCTGTAACATGAAAGTATCCGAGGAACTCGAGGCCGAAAATACAAATTGTCGTTCTTTTCTTAGAATGTACCTCAAAGTGAAATACTCTTGTTTGAAAGGTTGATGATATTTTATTTTAAGATTTCAAAATAATAATTTACAAATGTTTTAATTCATAAGCTGAATCATTGAACTGTGGATCGAAATACACCATGTCTGTACGAATATTTGCATGTCTGTAAATACGATATTTTGGTGTATATATACGGCTATATGTATTACACATCTGTCCTAAAATCATAACATTAATCCATTCCAGTGACCATACCTGATATAGATCATTGCAACAACGAAGCCATATCTCTCATTGGTCAAGAAGGCGCAATTCCTAGTCACGTGACCGACCAAACCGGATGTGGATCAAAGAGATCGCCGTGGCTTATATCAGCCATGTCTGGTCAAATAATTGAACTTAATATTATAGACTTTGGTAGTGAGATAATAAAACAGCGTCAAAATGACAACAATGATCTACTACTTTATGGCTACATAATAGATGGTGATACTAAAACATCTATATCTGGTGATGAGACAAGGAAGAGACATCTTTATACATCCCTATCTAATCAAATAACAGTTGATATATTACCTCGAGATATCAGAAAAGCGGATTTTATAATAATGTATAAAGGTATGATTATTATTATCTTTAGTAATTTCAGCGAATCTGTATCAATTACAACAAAAGAAATGTATTTTTTACACATCCCTTGAACTTGTATCGATGGTTTATGAGGTGTGAGGAAGATGCCATTCTACCTTAATTTCTTCAACGAATGCCAAATGCTGTTATTTTTATATTTACAGAAATCGGTTGTCCTGATCTGTCACCTCCTGTGCATGCATGGTATAAACGAGACGGAAATCAGGCTGTGATTGGCTGTGAATGGAGCCAGAAGACATGGCATCTCTCTTGTGATGGACGCAGCTGGTCAGGAGTGGTCGGAAACTGCTCTGAACCAGGTCAGTTCATAATATTCTCAAGCATGATTATATTTGTGATCTTTTAGCTGGGATAAGATAAGTATTCACGAAAACAGTAGTAGTAGTAGTAATAGTAGCAATATTCGTGGTGATAGTAATGATAATATGTAGAAACATCCAATTTACAAAAACAAGCGGCAAGAATAATAAATAAAGCTTTTTATAATAGCTACACAGATCCTCTGTTAAAAAAATCTGAAATTCTAAAACTGGGCGATTTACATGAGCACCAAGCTGCCTTATTCGTGAATGATTATATTATGGGCAGGTTACCTCATTCATTTAGTGATTTGTTCAGATTTAATTGTGATATTCAGGAAGTCTATATAACCAGACAATCAGGTCTAATCAAGATTGAACGTTGTGATTCTGCTTTTTCTGCTAAATTTCCTATTTATAAATTCCCATGTATATGGAACAAGTGTATATGAATAGTACCAAACTTTACTTCTAAATGTCAGTTCAAGAATGAAGTAAATAGGAAGTTACTATTTTCTTATGCAGCTACTGTTAGATGTACCAATCAATTTTGCAAAAACCGTCGACAGAGATAAAGATATGTTCTTCTCTCTTTAATTCCGTAACCTGGTCACTGGTGTTCTCTAATGTGTCCTCCCATGGCTTGGCGTCCAAATTTATATTTGATTAGTTCAGTCTGTCAAATAATACACACCTAATTCAAAGGGCCAGTGGGAAGACAGCTTTGGCTACACTGGTCCCCCAATTTCCATTATTATATTTAGTTGTATGTACACTTTGTATTTTCATATGCTTAGAAATTGTAAATAAATACTCTACTATTACTACTCTTGCTACTCTAGCACTAATAAAACTAATAATAATAGTAGTAGTAGTATTTCTTAGAGTAGTAGTAGTAGTCGTAGCAGTAGTATTATAAGCATTAACTTTGTTCGTAATGTTGATCATAATATTATGTTAACATCAAACGTTTTACTTTGTACTGCAGTGACACTAGGGCCTAAACTAGTGGAATTAGAAGCAAATATGCCTTCAGGTAAGACTTAGAAAATGTCCTAAATCTATTAATCCCGACCTCCCCGAAATCTCGTTAATGGTTATAAGTCTATAAAAAAGTCATTGAGTTTAGTAGAAAGGATAATAGTAAAACCTAAAACATCATCACAATAGATAACAAAATAATTCACTTAGATAATAACCTATTGCAACAAAATATTTAAAATCTTTATATTCAGGCCCCGAAATGAGTTCATCTTTTGATGAATATCTTCTTAAATAGTAATCACTGTATTACGTATTTTAAAATTATTTCTAATTTCCAGCAAGTATGAGGGGACCTATTTTCTATTATTGCACCCATAGTTAAATTTCGTATAAATATTAATTTTATCCTAGAGAAGATTGTAAGGGCTTGCAGATAACATTAACTTTGATATATTTATTTAGTGTTTCGTTTGTTTGCGCAAACCTAAACATGAGTATAGAGTTAGTATTTAGAAAGACTATTAATATCTAGTATATTCTATCAAAGAGATGGCTTGTAATATGATATAATCCTTTAACACTGGGAACAATGAGATCCAAAACAACATTTGGTGATTTTCAGTATAGTTTTATCATAAGCTAGCACCATTTAACAATATAATGAGCTACAGAATCATACAATAGCTTGAATATTTCTCATGTTTTAGAGGTTTCAGTTATTATACCAGGCAGCAATTTTTTTTCAAATATTGCATACTCATTTTTTTCCACTGTAGACTAATTACAGTTTACGTGATTCATACGTCTGATACCCGTCTTTCGGTATTTTTAGTTAGGAGGTTGTACCTGAGCTTACCCATTTTAACGTAATTCGTTCGTGTATTCCTTACCTTCAGTAAGATGTTGACTAGATACTAAAGGCAAGGTTCACTAATGTAAGGCATCTCACCATTGATACTAAGAACAATTGCTGATTTTTTCCAGTTTTATGGTTGGTCTGTCTTGTATCAGTAGCAGTTGTGTTGATTGTCGTGGTTTGTGTCATAGGCGTCGTGTGTATCAAGAAGTACAGGTATGAACAAAATAATACAGAGGTCGAACACAAATCAAAGAGTCTTGTCCTGACCTTTACAATAACTGCTATCGTCATCCACATTGGCTTATAATATTTATGTTTTGTCGCAATTTAATTTCAGAATCAAACAAGATGTCCAGAAGACGATGACGTTGCAGAGATTACCAGGTCAAGGTCATTATGACTTGGATCCTAACATAGAAATGGCTTCAATGCTTTATCTTCCATACAAACTATCGGAGGAAGAACAACCACCACCACCACAACAACAACAAGGAACAATGTCTGATCCACACAGACCTACGTCTTATCTCATCCCACAAGATCAAGTAGTCAACGAACTGACACCAATTCGGATCTGGGAACGCCCTCTACCGGACCTTCCTGACAAGCCTCTGGCATCTAGTATAGTAGCCTCATGTAACACAGTCAGATCTGGTCGTACTCCCGGTGATGGGGATGAAGCTGTTGGCATTTCTGATGCCAAGGAAAATAATAACAACGGAAATCCAGATGAGTGAAGAAGATGGGAAAATACTTCAAACTGGCCAACAATATCCATCTCTTTCTCAGCAACTCGTGTAACTCACTATTTATTATTGGAAAACCTTTTGTGGATAAATATTTCCTTTCATCTTTGTTGGTCGTAGTTTTGATAAACGTTCAAAATTAACTGACTTATAACAGCCGATGGTCAACAGGTAAGACGTTATGAATTATATTAACTTATAGATTGGTAGTAACTAATATAGTTGTCGTGTTCTTTGTATCTTGTGTCAATTTTGAACTGTTTATTTCTGAAGTAGGTGCATTAAATGGCCTTTTAGTTTACAACAGAATAAGCGTGGCATGTGTCTCGCGTTGTGGCGGCTACAAGGAATGTTTATTACCAGAACCTGTCATGCTATATTAATTATATTAGATAACTAACTCATTCAAACGGATTACAAACTAGCTATACGCTATACATGTATCCGACTGGCTGGTTCGGATTAATATTATATATATATATATATATATATATATATATATATATATATATATATATAGGCTGAACAACTCTAATTATCAATGTATAATAATATTATATAATAATTTAAAAGTAAAACTATAATATTGTATGCTCTTATTAGGGAAAATAGGTAAAACGGTTAATGAGCAGATACCAACTTGAGAAAAGTTTGGTCCCTCAGAGAACATGTTTTGGTTTGCTTAGGTCACAGCCTGTGAAGTATATGTGATACGAAATGCGGCATACGTTTATTTATAACCAACTCCGATTATTATTTATTTGTGTACATCAAAGTTACAGTTGATTAGTCACGTTAAATACTATTCATGAAAGATAACTTGGGAATCATGTCATATGTCAAGAAGCAAGAATGATACGTTATTATCCTCAACGTGAATGAGTGAGTAATTTATTTAGATTTAGTGTCGGCCATTTCGGTGCCATGTAGACGAAGACTATTAGTCTGCGTAAATATTTCACGAGTAATATTGTCAGTCAGGAGAGACCGAAATTAAAGGTTGGGCTGAATATGTCCCGATAGAATGTTCCCATGTTTACATGAACAGTCATTAGAAGAGGTTGAAATCTGTTGGTGGATACATGAGACCACGCCGAGGGAGACCACCTCGTAGCAGACTTCGAGTGAGACATTGGGTTTCCCTCAGCTAGAACGGCTATAAGTTATCTAGATATTACTGGCTCCATAGCCGCAGAGTCGGGACGAAACAATTAACACGATGTAGAGTACGTTGATACAAATAGGAATTAACAGATAGAACAACTTAAGACAATCAAAGTGCGATGCTGTGTTATGATGGAAGAAGGATATCGGAACAAAGAAGTTGGAAATCCCATATCGTCAAGGACTGCAGTTTAGTTTGTGTTCAAGGTGAAAACAAGGTGCCCTTCTTAGATAGATTCTTCTATTCTTGAAACGCCGAATACCACTTCCAGTCTGATCGTCTATCTTCATCAGCATGAGCATAAGAAGGTACTGGCTGTAGGTTGAGTCTACGACTGTAGTCTGTTCCTAGCCTTTGTGTACTTGAGATTCTAAATAACTTCCCCTTTGATTAGCAATGACATATATTGAAGTGTAAAATTTTAGTGTAATTATTATCTCGAGGGACCAGGGTTTTATGATATGCCTACTGATGCAAGCAATGTTAACTGAATTCTAAGGTAACAGTGCCATCATTTGAGAATCTGTCAGACGGATATAAATGACGAGGAATATCTTATATATACCTGTTTATTGATTTTGCAGAAGCAACCTTATACTCATAGACTAACGAGTGTCTTGGTCAAATACAATTGTATTAATACTTATAATAACGCAATTTTAACTAAATGTTATGTGCATGGGTGAGTGAGTGAGCGAGCGAGTGATTGAGATTGAGCTTGTTGTTTGGTAGACGAATGATTGTGTATAGATGAGTTAGTGCATAGGTGAGCGTGGGTTTATGACGGAATGAGTGAGTGAGTTGGCGAGTGTTAAGCGAGTGAGTGCGCCTTCACGAGCATCAGGGATCAAGTAATGGGCACGAGGCACTGCATACGGGCTAGTCACTATCTGGTTCCAATGATTTCCTTCTCTCTTCCATTTTCGGCTTCATTGTCTGGAACAGTACACAACAAAACGTCAGCAGAGAAGTAGCACTATCCTGGGCTGAATAGGATCGAAATAAATTGAACGAACGATACGATTGCGAAATAGCCACTCAGCAAACGAGTTACGTTCTCCATTAAACCATAAAACCGACCCTTGATATCTGGACCAATGCCAGTAATTCGTAACGCGGCCATACTTACGGTGTTAATGATTGCAGATATTAACCGTTTCTCTGCATCATAATTATCGTCCTCCTAGAACAAAGACGAAGGACATATCTGTTGTCATGAGGCAGGTGTGTGATCTTAGGTTTAGTATACGTGCCATGCCTTAACTATGATGACATGTACATCGTTAGCAATCGTTTGCTAGCTACGCCAGTTAGAGCAATCCGGTATAGATGTCGCTTGCTAGTTAATAGTCCATTGATTTATGTCCATTTAGCAATTACCAATCATAGCAATAATAATAATAATAATAATAATACTGTAGATTTAATAGCAGTCTTACCAACAGGAGCCGTTCGTTGGCTCTGTGCAATGACACCCCAAAAAAGATCTATGCAAAACTCCAATAAGATATTTGAAAAATAGTATTGTTGCGGGCTGCGACACTAAGTACGCAATCGCCATATGACTTGAGCCGAGATACGGGTACTTGGACTAGTATTTGACTGGATAACCTGCGTTTTAAGAATGACTTTCTAATGGACACGAGTTCAAGCAGGTAGTCTGCCGTCCTCTCATCGAAAGATTTACAAGTTGTTAGTAACATCGGCAAGGGCATGCGCTGTTTAAGAAGTAACCAATCTAGCCTTTGAAGAATTGTAGTGATATGATCACACTTACGAGTATTTGTCACTTTGCGATTTGGATCATTATGAACTTACCGAAGTCGCCTGATATTATAAACGGGTGTGTCATCATTGCTTTTGGTGATCGCTCTTCTGGTGCTAACTGATATGCCATATATTATTGATTAGGTCGTGGCAGAGAATTTAGTGATTATAGTTAATGTGCTAATTATGGTGTTATTAATAATGGCCCGAAAAGCAGATATTTACATCGTTGTGTACATTAGTAAGAAAGAGAATGATCTGTGATTAAATCCCACCACACCGGTGCTAATTCTAAATAAATTTAGAATTCAGAATAGTAGGTAGGCATATTCGTAACACAAGACGTTGCCAGATGTTTGTTTTGGCGAAAACCATTGACCGGAATGAAAACTAGACTGAGCACTCAGTGGTGTTTGATTAGGCCACCATGAACAAACAGCGCTGACTTCCGGTAGGGGCAAAAAGTAACATTGTAGTGGCTGCCCTTCGAGTTTTGAACCTATGAATGCAGACATTTATTATGATGTGTGTATTATAATGTTGAGTGTCCTATTATATGCCACCAAATACGAAAATGTCGTCTTATCTAAATTCGTAAATTTAGTCTATTTGGGATCAAACGCCAGAGACGAGGTTGTCGAACAGGCTAAATATAATAATAGTTAAGGTTAATTTCTCTCCATAAAACGCTTTAACAGCTATTATAAATCTGATGAAAAGATATTACTTTTGTAGTACTTCTAAGGTTTATGCAACCAACGACACAAAAAGAATTCACTATGTGTATAAACCTGATTTTAGTAGTTTGCTTTCCCCTTTGCCCTTTCCAGAAGTTGGGAACCGTTTGCCATCATATCGGCGTGCGTGCAAGATCTAGTTTTCTTTCAGGTCAATGGCGGATACTCTGGCCATACGACGGAAATCGGACCCGAAACTGCTGCCTCCCCGGCGACAATGAGCCGCGAGCGTCCTGTCACAGGCCTGATGTTACTTGACCAATTATATCAATATTGAGCGGAAATTCTATGCTGATGTTTGCTCTACGAAATGTGATTTGCTCTTTTATCAAGAGAGCCGTACGCAATCGATAATATATACTCAACTGAGTTCAGTGCGAAAAATAAGGATTTTCCAACTCCCATATAAACATTTTCTCAGAATACCAGTATAACTCTTACCTTTGGTGGTGCCTTCTTTTTATCTGGGTCAGGAGTAGACTTTCCCTAAGAAAAAAGAAACCTCTAATTCCTTATCTATAACAGGTGTTACTAATAAAGATAGGATAAAAGTAAAAGAATGAATGAAGTCAGGAATGGAAAATAAGCTGAGGGTGATATATTGAATATGACTGCAATAAATACGAGAATTTAATGCATAGGCAATTATATCACTGATAACCAGTCCGTATTCACTGTGTAGCGGTTTAAATAACAGACAATCAATCATTTAGAACTTATTGGGAATAGTTACTTTGCGAACACTTTCTGATACGGCGTCTTTGTCAGGTTCAGAAGTATGCTTTTTCTGGAAGGATAACCAAACAATAATCATAAATATATTTCAGGAGGAGATAAAAGAAAACGAAGCCGAGAATACGACAGGGAAGATTATTTTGTTAATTAAAAAGTATTTTATTATCAAGAGATGAAATTAACTAATTGTAACAGTTTTCGTTGCGATGATTAAACTAGATAGTAAGAGGTAAGTATGCCACCGAGGATTGACATTTTTTAATAGGGATGTAAAATCTTTAGCAGAGTGGTATTCCAGTTTTCGTTAAAATAAATATAATTTAGATCCTTGCAAAAAGTGTGTATTATATCGTGGCAGAAACATAATTACTTTGCTGGCACTCTCCGACGCCTTCTTTTTGTTTGGATCAGAACCAGATCTATCCTGTAAGAATAATGAAACAAGAATCATAATTATTAATTAAAAAAAAAACATATTCACGCAACTATACAACAAAAAGCTAAGGATGAGTCATAGAAGATCATCGTATTAATTTCAACAAACATACACACTGAAGAAACCATTTCAAAATCGTTAAAATGCAAAATTAAACTAAATACACCAGTACTCATTGCAAAGAATAGAATGCAGGTATTTGAGATTTTTGTAGAGGAGAAAGATTGCAGTGCAATTGTATTTACCCTTTTAGAGCTGGGTGGCGTCTTCTGTTTTTTGGCATCATGAACAGACTTTTCCTGGAAGAAAGGGGAACCAGTAAAAATTTCGAGTGCAGCGGATTTCCAATATGAAATGAATCTTACAAACATGTATCTAAACTAATTAAATCAGAGTCTAAATAAGTCAGGCAATGTTTATTTATTTATACGCCTTTTTTACATCACCACCAGATTTTATTTTAGGAATATAACGACGGACAGAACATAATAAATAAACAAACTAATAAACGAAATTTTATGCTTATGGCAATTGATAAACAAATGAACAGCACTGCTGTATGAGCGGTGAGTGGACGTCAAAGCGAGTATATCACTGATGCAAGTGGAAGTGTATTGTGGATATGCTTACTATAGCAGTATACTAAGCGTTCCACGAAAACAGTACATAAGCCACCGTACTGAGACATTTTGAAAATCAAAATACGGTAAAAATGGTATCTGGGATGCTGCTTCCTCGCCTATAGCCCACCATTGCTCTGCCGTATGGAGGATAACTTAGTAGGAATTATAGTAGTTAACATAGATTAATTAACAGGTTTGAGAAATATATTTTGAATAATCTGGATGTGTAAAAGCATGATAATACATAATAACCATGGATATGTATATTGGACACAATTTTCGAAAGATATAGCGTGAATGTGTTGTTCCATGGATAGCTTGTTCAAGATGTCGAACCTCACGTAGAGGCGATATACAGTCCAATAAAGTATTGTTATAACCAAACTTGGGTAGAAATGAGATCAATCAACCATGCTATCACTTAATGACATTTAGCTTCTGTAACGGCACCATTGGTTACCTTGATTTCAGTTACAATGTAGTCAGCATATTACGAAGCATTTTTACCCCATGGACAATATATGGGCATTATACGGACACTATTATACAAATAAGCTGATTTATGTATATACATTTACAACATTATTCGCGATTTCTTAATTACATGTTTATAAACTAATAACTTCTTACATAATAAGCATTGTTATATCTTCTAACATAGCATTTTTTAGTTTTTAAATTATTATTTCTTTTTCATAATATATATATATATATATATATATATATATATATATATATTCCTTATAGCACATTAATAATAATAATAATAATAATAATAATAATAATAATTAAAAACGTCTACAGCGCCAATATCCTCCAAAAGAATCGAGTTCAGTGGCGCTCCTAGCACAGGGGTTGGGCAAACTCATTGTCCGGGTACGATGCAAAGTTCACCAACAATGATCGGATGGCAAGGAAACTTAGGAAGGATAAGCGAATCTGAAAATGTGAGTTTTCAAATGGTGACGGAAAAAAACTTTATTATTTTATGACTTAACATGCCCAGAGAGTGAATTCCAAAGAGTAGGAACAGCAACTGAAAAAGCAAGAGTCCCAGTGTGAGTTTAACCCTTGGAACAGACAACAAGTGAAAAACAGATAAGCGGAGTTCTCTGGGATCGGGTGCTAAAGAAAGCATGGAAAATAGATATGAAGAGTTTGATAGGAAATAGTGCAGAGTTTGAAAATGATGTGAGATTGAACATGGAACTAGTGAAGAGATTTCAGAAGTGGGACAGAATGAGAAACCCGAGGAGACCGTTTGACAACCCTAGCTCAGCAGTTCTGAACACAATGAAGTTTTAGAATATCCTGGGCTGCAATGCTATAAAGAAGAGTAATAGTTGTAGTAATCAAGCCTACTAGTAATGACTGCTGTAGCAATGGTTTTGGCGACTGACAGAGAAATATAGCGCCAAATACGGCGAATGTCACGAATATGCTAGAAGCAGGAGCAACATGTCAGAGTAACATGGTTTCTAAAATTACAATCGCTATCAAATGTAACACCAAGATTACGTACAGTATCTGATGGTGTGATACTATGACTAAGAATGTTCATAGGGAAGAAATGATTACGGTTGATGCGTTGTTTGGATATACCTATAAAGATGAAATCTGTTTTGTTGGCATCGAGTCTAAGTTTATTGTTTGCCATCCATCCAGAGATATCACTTAGACAATCACGAAGTTGTTTAAGGGAAAGATCAGTGTCTGCTGTAGATAAATATATGTATACTTGGATGTCATCTGCATATAAAAGATGGTCTAAGTTGTGGCTGTGAATAAGTGAGCTTAGTGGTGTCGTATACAGAGTAAATAGTAGTGGTCCAAGAACAGAACCTTGGGGAACACCGCAAAACAAAGCCAATGCCTTTGAAAAATACGTTATTATTTTTATGGATTGAAAACTATTTATTAAGAATGAGGGGATCCAGGTAAGTAAAGTGGTTTCTGAATAGTGAAATTGTTTTTTAACAGACTAAAAACATTAGACGAGTGATTATAATACCTTCTTTTCACGTTCTGGGCTCTTTTGTTTTTCTGGTTTGGGGACATGCTTTTTCTGGAAGAACAACAAACCATAGATCATAAGTATGGTAAAATAATATTATCCAAATAAGATTTATGAGTAGAAATTTACAACATGATTCCCTATTTATTAACTACATGTTTATAAACTAATAACCTCTTACAAAATAAGTATTTAGTTTTTTTGCTAATAAACAAATGTATATTCCCTATTTTTTTGTTTTTCTGGTTTGGGAACAGACCTTTCCTGGAAGAACAATAAACCATGAATCATAAGTATCTTAAACAATATAGCCTCACAAAAATATATTCTGATACTGGCTCACATTAGGGTTTTATCATAGAAATTAATAATCTTTCATAAGATAGCCATAGTTCCCCTTGTTAGTAATACCTTTCATGGTGAACATTTCGATTCTTTTTAGATAAATAAACGTGCTTTTATAGTTCATTCATATTTACCTTCTTTGCACTTTCTGGTGTACTCTCTTTTTCTGGTTCGTGATCAGTTTTCTCCTGAAAGAATAATAAATCCTTACACATAAATATAGAAATTACCAATAAAACCACTAAACAGTATGCGTATCACGAACGCTTACTTAATTATGGTCACCAACATAAATTATCCAAACTTTCTGAGATAAGCACGATTTAACTTTTCAGCCCGTCCTCAAGGGGCAAACAATCTGCAATAAATACATGTCCTCTTAATGCACATGCACGGTTACCTTCTTTCCTTTTTTGGGGGTACTCTGTTTTTCTGTTTCGGGAACAGGCTTTTCCTGACAGAAACATAAATCGTGAACCATAACTCAAGTATAGCAAGTATAACTCAACAAACAGCATACTATTGGTAAGATGCTAATATTATAGTAAGACGAGCAAAGTTCCATTTTAGCACTTTTTAAAATTTGCACTTTTACTCCTTACAAACGATGTTAATTTGTTTATAACGCACGTATTATTGCTTACTTTCTTTGATTTTTCTGGCGTTTTCTGTCTTTCTGATTTGTGACTATGCTTTTCCTGGAGTAACAATTAATGATGAATTATAAACTTCGAACATAAAACACAATACCACAAATAATATGCTAATGGTGATCGTTATTGTAGTTATGAATTTCTGACAGAAGCCAATACGCTTCTATATAATAAACATAGTTCGATGTTTTGGATTTTCTATTTCTTAAAAAAAAAACGAAAGTATATTTTCTAGCAATTACACAACTACCTTCTTAGGACGTTCTGGTGTCCGATCTTTTTCGGAAGTTGGATCAAGCTTTTCCTGAGAAATCAATAAATTTAAATTATGTATTATGGAACGGATCTTACAAAAAGATAATTATTACTCCACGATGGATACACTTTCATTCAATAAGTGTAGCTACCCCCCTAAGCTTTTCTGACATTTACTATTTGGTTGGCGAAGAAACAATCCTTTCCTTGAAAAATAATATACCAGAGACAAAACAAAAATTAAAATAAGCCATTCAGGATCGCTTGTTAATTATGATAAGAGTAGCTAACAAGATTAATACCGACGTGAACGCCAGATCAATGTACACTATTTAATTGCCAAGACTATATATATTTCACACGAATCGAATGTTGATAACGCAAATCTAATTACCTTTTTGCTACTCTGTGACGCCCTCGTTTTCTCTGCATCCGGATCAGGCTTTTCCTAGAAAAGAAACAATAAAAATAAACTGCGAGTCTAATTATTAAAGCGTATAGATTTTGAATGGCTACAGTGTAAATCTTTATAATGGAACCTTAGTCATTTGCTTGTCATATTTGACTCCTTCAGTCTGTCTTCCTCATTTGCAGACCTTTTCTAGTAAGGGAACCAAGCGTGGAATAACATAAATAAGTAAATGAAAGTTATTTGAGTGATGATCGCTCTATAAGATATACCTGTAATGGCAATTAAGAGTGGATTGGAAATTATATTAGAATCTCACGGATAATAGGCCTATTTATCTCGATATAAATTGAAAACAATGTAACAAATTCTGAATAAAGGTTTTATATTCTTAGGAAGTACGGTTATATAGCTTTATGACAGGCTCAGAAACAACTATATGTCGGGATAAACAAAGATGTATGAATTGAGACCATTAATACGCAGCTGATAATCGCTTTGTGAATGATAACAGAAACACTCTGTGAGTGTGCGAGTGGCTTATTTAGCCAAGGAAAAATCTAGACCTGAGAAATATGGTGGGAATGTGCCTAAATAGGGAAATATTCGACAATTTCAAATAGACAAATAGAAGATAACTTTAAATTTACAGCACAAAACTCTAACCTTTGTGTCAGCTGAGGGCCATAAATCCCAATGACGAAACCAAGATAGCATTGAAGAAAGTCGAAATGTTAACGAAGTGTTACTCGTAGATATAGCAGGGCTACTACTAGTAGTAATAGTATTAGTAGTAGTCGGAGTAGTAGTAGTAGTAATAGTAGTAAAAATAATAGTAGGTGTAGTAGCAGTAGTAGTATGGGTAGCAGTTTTAGTAGCATTAGTAAAAGTAGGCGGAGGAGACGATCACGACGATACAAACGACGATGATGATGATACGAATTAAGTGAGAATCGGTGGTGCATTCCGAGATCTCATAATAGTAGTTCTAAATAATAGTATATTGGAATGAATAGTTTACTCTGAAACTATGCCATGCGGGGTGGTACATCCAGCATTTTAAATTCAACTACTCTATTGACAGGGAGCTATTGTAGAAATTAGAGTCTAGGAGTTACATTCTAAAATTTGTTTGTATCTTTCATCTGTGTGACTGTCATCTTCTACTCGCATTTCAGTTCAGGAATAATTTACTGAACCGAGGCGGCATCACCTAGGAAAACAAACACCATGAAAAGGTGACTGAGCTACTACAATCAAACACGCGTCAAAGCATCCATACTGGAACTGGATAAATGCTGTTCTATAGACACTTTTCTGTCGAAGTTAATGACACGTTTGCGTGCAATCACACAAATAGATTTCGACTGTATGGGGAATTAAGGTTGGCTTGTAGCAAGTACGTTGATACGCTCGAGAGCAATCACTTAGCCCAATGGCAACAAGACTGATATAAAATGTTTATTCGAAAATATCTTGCTAAAAAGGTTTCTATTATGCAATCAATGACTTGTCATGTTTTGTTCTCGTTCAGCAGTAGCAATCGAAAAAATGTGAAAATGTGTTTAATAAATAACTAAATCTCCTTTTGATTTTTTGGTTTCAAAAGCAATGTGCAGTTAATGATAAATAGCAGGTCATGATAACAAGACGAATATTGATTCTTTTTAACCAAGTATGCCTCTTTTAGAAGCAATAAGTACATTTACCATTTGAGGACTTTCCGACGTCTTGTCTTTGTCTGCCGGAGAAGCAGACTTATCCTGGAAGAACAATAAAACACATATCATAATCAGTAAATTGATAAATAATTGCCGACGAGTGATGAGTGACAGAAAACTGCACGTGTAACACAATATATATATATATATATATATATATATATATATATATATATATAGAGAGAGAGAGAGAGAGAGAGAGAGAGGCAATTATTAGCGAAAATTAAAACGATAACAAGGCAAATATGGCTATAATGAGAGCTTGCTCTTCGATCGAAAGAAAACTAAGAATTGATTAAATTTAAGATACTTCTTACTGATAAAACTATTTAATACGGAATAATATAAGTTGGAGGACACTATTTCTCCGTATTAAGATAAATATCTGATTCCTGTTAAGAGATCACCTCATTTAAATACAGTCCCAATATTTTTCAAAACAGTTCTTGAACTGATGATTGTAATTATTACAATGAAGGAACTTCAAACTTATAACCTTGTTGTAACCACGTCAATTTATATCGATTTTATGCAATTGCAACCAGAACCACAGTTTTATGTCCCTGTTTCATTCTCATTGAAGTGAATGTGCATCTGGTTGAATTATACGACTATTTCGAATTAAGCTACTCTTTCGTTATATCAAACTTGTTAAAGCCTACTTCTTCAGTTTTATAAAGGTAAATGGTTAAAATATAAACAATAGCATAAAGCCAGATGACTATATAGTAGCCCAAATATCAACAATAATTACAACAGAAACTTTGTTATTAGGTTGAAATAGTCGGTCCTTTGTGTTCGTGATTGTGATTCGAAATGTAGCAAATTATCCCGTTTAGATGAAACAAAGTCTTGCAGTTTCTTGACATCACAGTTTATATATATATATACATTATATATATATATATATATATATATATATATACTTACTTTTAACTTGTCTTCTTTTATCATTGATTCATCAGTCTCACTGACAGTCTCTACCTGAACCGAAACATTAAAGCAAACGTTTTTAGTAAACGAGATTCTAAAGCGTAAAGGAAAAATCAGGTGAGGAAAATGTAGGAATTTTTAATTTTAGTGAAAAACAAATCGATTCTCCGCGAAGTGTAACAAAAATGACAAAAGCACAACTATACCTCCGTAGTATCCTCAGGTGCGCTTCCTTTTCCAGAACCGAAAAACCGTTTCTAGGATAACAATAATGCCAAATATACTTACGAAGTGAATAAGATTAAACGACATGCATGTATAACAAAGGTGATCCCTTGATTGATGACAATACATCGCCCAATGTGGCAAAATTTCACCGGGTGAACAGATAAGGATCGCTCTTACTAATAGCTAGATGGATATTAATGGCGTTGTGTTGTCATCAGTAGGGGTAATGCAAACAAGAAATTAAAATGAGCAAAGATCTACAAACGGTAATTCGTTTCTTCACGGTGCTCAGATTGTGAGAGACAACGTCTGGTACCATTCTACTCATGTTTGGCATTTTTGAAAAGTATTTGCTCTGGAAAGAAATTTAAAAAATAATTAAAACGGTTTTATTATTGCGGCAGCTCGGTTACTTGGGAGGTGTATTTATAATCGAAGGAAGGCGTGTTAGCTCCGATTGTTAGTGCTATTTCAGCTTTGTTGACATTTGTCTTAAACTAGGCACTAATCACACCAAGTGGTGTCATTCCCTTAAATAACACCATCGGTTCTTTGCTCGTAATAAAAATAGCAAATTTTGCATACATTGTATTGGTTCGGTTCTTTTCGTGATGTTTTTTTGAGTCATTGTGTTATTAGAGCACACGGCTGGGTTCATTTCAACATACAAATCATTGTATGAGGCAGGTAGGGTAATAGTAATCGAACGTTTTTAATCAAATGAATATCTGAGTGAACGTCATTTATCAATATACCTTTATTTCGTGTATCATTGATTCCTCATCTTCCGGAGCTTTAAGCATATCGATTCTATTATATAAAGACAAGCGACATTTTGTAAGTCAAAAGGTATCACTTTTAATTTTTTCAATCACACACACAAACACACACATACACACAAACGCACACACAATACCCATGCATACATATACACATACATACATTCCAGTGTTATTTGAGTTAAATTATTTGATTTAAATCATCGGTTTACATCATAATTTAAATCACTGCAAAAACTTGTTTTAAACATGCATTTCAATTGTTTAGACTTTTATCATTTCATTTTATTTTTATGATTATTGCATTTATTTTTATTGATTATTTTATAAACATGTTATTTATCAATTAACTTAGTACAAAAATGTACTAACGCAGTACAAAAATGAAAAGATTTCAACACCATGTAGTATAACAATTCCCCAAATTCTATGGTTGTGATGATCCTGGATATCAAAACAATACAAGGTGTAAAGCCACCCTGTTCCAATGTGATAAAGTGAATGAATTTGTGGATGCTGTACAGTCAGATCTAAAAGATGTGACTTGAAGTCACTGACTTCACGTGCCAAATCATCTTACATAACCATCCTGGTTAACACGAAGTAAATCAACATTAACTCAACAATTGCCAAAATGTTTGTAGATATTTGTGGCAAGTTATGCAGTTTGCTTACCATGTCAAACTTGCCACATTGTTCAATTATCCAATTAAAAAGCTCCAAATTAAAGTTAAAATCTGATTAAATAAAAAAATCTGATTTAAATCAAATACATCCGTTTTTTATTTAAAAAAATCATGAATTTTGTCAAACCCTTATTACATCACACACATACGTACACACACACACACACACACACACACACACACACACACACACACACACACATATATATATATATACAGAGAGAGAGAGAGATAGTTAGTTAGATAGTTAGATATAGATAGCTAGAGAGCTACATAGATAGATAGATAGATAGATAGATAGATAGATGATGATGAGAGAGATCAATAAAATAGTACGACATTTTTAAAAGATATATTTAATATTTACCCCCTCCTTTTCCTTCTAATCACAACCAGGAGAAGACACTATAGAGGATCATTAATTATCCAATTAGTAAGTTGAAGATGAATAATACGAGGATGAAAACCAGCCAGAAAAACAACAACGATGATTAAATTGATGATGGTGATGATGATATCATTATTGACAACCATTGTTACATACCGAGCAAATGATGACAATCAGCATAAGAATAAGAAACAAGACAACCAGTACCGATTGGTAACTCTCGTGTACCATCTTGACGGCTATAGCTGAAAGTAGTCATCACACACCAAGTTATCAAGTGAATATTTTATGTATTTTCGCTGAGTATTTGATGTGGCTATGACGTGAATTAAACTTATCGTGTTACTTATCAAGTTCCTGTTGATAATTTTCGTTGATAAACAATAAAGGTTTGATGTTGGGGTTGTTTAGAGCCATCCAAACTTATCGTGATTATAACAAGTGTACAAAGCTTACACTTATATGACCCCGCGAGTGTATACATACTTAAATGTTGGTCATGATGATTTAATGTTTTTAATTTGATTTTGTTTCTGTCCAATGGTATTCGGAAGATGGCGCTTGCGGGTCATTTAGAATGTTTATTCGTCGCGTACTTTGAGGACAAGCCAGGGTGTGATTGATGGGCACTTCGGCCTTCATCGCTTCATAACGTAAAAAAACGTAGGTTCCTGTTATACCTCTCTCTCTCTCTCTCTCTCTCTCTCTCTCTCGAGTGTAAGCTTTTCACAATTATGATAATTATCGATGACCCCAAATGCACCTGTATTGTGTCCAGTATGAGAAAGGTTCATGTCCAGATTTTATGATTCCAATTTTGTTTTTTTTGTCTGTTTAATTATTTGTTAGGTTGTTCGATGCGCTTACTTACGTCCCCCGGGGCCACCATGTCCTTGATTTTGATCTACCTCCAATATTAGGTATAAATTATTGATGCTACAGTTGAACTGGTATCTGGAACGTGATCATAAAGAGGTATGACAAACGAGCCGAAAATAAACAATACACAGAATTAGTCTCTTAAGGTATAGAAAAACAAAACAATCAATTATATTTATGTAAAAAATAAATATATAATTATATAATAGTCTCGCAAGCTGTAATATTCGCCCGCTACATCCAAAATAAGAAATTTTTACTCTGTATCAAAATAATGTTGTAATTCAGATACCATTTTTTCGCTAGGGAATCGAGACAAAACATTTATTAAATGTCTGGTTTTATAAAAGAAGAGTAAGGTACGAAGGACAGTTGGCTGAAACACTGTTTCAATGCTGTTGTAGTAAGTGATTAATATGCTTTAATGTATTATTTAATTACACCGTAAATATTAATAATTAATTATATCTATCCAGTATCCACCAACTTACATACATCTTTGGATTCGTACAGACTTAATGTTCGACCCATTTCGACATATACATGGATACATAATCACATACACATATACATACATACATGCAAAATATATATATATATATATATATATATATATATATATAAACATACATGCATACAAACATACATCATACAAACATACATGCATATAAACTTGCATAATCCTTACTATCCTATTACAACAACTACTGCTCTTATTAATACTACTATTATTACTACCACTACTACTATGACTACGACTAACATGGCTACGAATACTATTGCCACTGCTACTATTTCTACTACTAATATTCACATCACCACCATAATGATACTAACACTAAATTATTACTATCAGTTTTGAGACTTTTTGTTTGGTAACTCAAATTCATGTTATAATACAGCAGCTTGCCTTCTTCGATTAAGATATGAATGCCTTATATAACTAAATATCGGCATCTAACGGTGTTGGAAATTCCATAAAAAATCATCAGACTGGCAAGTCCTAAAATTTGTCAGCCAAGAGGAAAAGTTCCCGGCCCAGGTGCCGCAAGAGAATATCAGCCCAGAAACCACAAAGCAAGCTGGACGTGTACAAAAACAGTTGGGGGCAATATATAGACTAAAAATACTAGTGCAGGAGCAAGACGACATAATAGTTGATCATTTATGCATGATGGGGTGAATAATTGTCAACGGAAATGGGTTTACAAATGTGGGTGTGTGGTGGTCAAGAAAAAAGAGAAATAACCATAAGCTTATTTTCATCATGTGAAATTCAAAGCAACTAATGATTTAGTTATTAAACATCCATCTTTATTTCAGCATAAAATTAAATATATTCCTTTTTTTTTTTGGGGGGGGGGGGTTCAATCCCAAAATAACGATGTGCAGGATTGAGATTTCAATTTCCCATGTACCTATCAGAGCCATGTCTGTATAAAGATTGCTGGTTGGTTGAAAGAGGAGATTCCATTGATATTTGGCCAATCACCTCCGTCGTACCAATGCTTCGGATGTCAACAAGAGCATGTGTAAAACATAAACACGACTTCCGCATGATGAGACGCAAGCTCACTTCCGCCTTCATTTGCAGGAAACAAACAAGTTGCAAATGACAAATAAAAACCTGGGTTTGTTCATTGAATAAATTAGTGTTATTCTTATTATTTTAACCGTTGATTTGTCGTACGAAACGTAGAATAGGTTCAATATCAGCAGGACCACCGGGCAGGCAACTATAGACAATTGCACACCCGGGTCCAGAAGTGTCGGCTCTTATTTCCAACACTGCACCTGGGTGTCTGAATGATGAGACATATTCACACTTTCTTTTATACATTAGAAATTAAAAATACACTACATTAGTATTGTTTATAGAGGAGAACATTTTAAACATTAGTAAAATCGAATAATGATTCATCCACAGAACGATTTAGGAATACATGCACTTATTTTTCTATCCTTAAATGAGAGTATGCACTTAAATTACGGGCATTCAACTAACAGTCACAGTGTACTTCACATAACAGTACGGTGTATACCAGTAAATTAAGCTTAATGTTCACTTAAATTATAAACAAAGCCAAACAACCTAACCGATCAAGGCATACGTTATTAACGAAAGTAGCAAATGTTGGATCTAAAACCAAACGACAACACCGTAAATTAATTAGTAATATAAATTCCTGGTTAAGGTTGCGACATCTAGTGGTAATGAAGCGAATTTATAGATGAAACAACCTTCAGATCCAACACGACCCTTCTTTACAATATGAAACACCCACAATCTTCAAGGATATCTTGTAATAAGGTCCATTTCATGAGCTGAACATCAGCATGTGCCAAACGTCTAGAATCTTTAAACTCATTTCTCAATGTTTAACCAAACTATCCCACAACAATTTAAGGGAATGACGCGGAGACCTAATTAAGTTTTGCGACCCCCCCCCCTAAAAAACTCTCCTAAATGTGGCTGTGAACATTGTGATGAATTCTATGAGAAAAAGAAACTACAGTTTTAACTGCCATGAATATTTCAGAGGGATAGTTTGTATGACTGACTAACTATCAGTGTGAATGGTTTACTTACGCCTTATGACCAGGAGTACATTTTAGTAAAACCTCTTCGGGTGTCATAGCCATTGTCGTGATATATGTGAGCGGCGAATACGCTATGTATTCTCGTTATATCTGAAATAAATTGATGTTCGGCTTATGGTGATAGAGGTGACTGATGGGTTCAATCAGAATATAGGGATGCGGGAGGTATGTGGGATGAAATAATCTGAGAGATGGAAGGAGGAGTAATAACCACATAAATACCCCCGGGTACAAATGACATACATACATACATAAATACATACATACATAACATGCATATGTACGTACCTACATGCATGCAAACATACATGCACATACATACATACATACATACATACATACATATGTACGTACCTACATGCATGCAAACATACATACAGACATACAGACATACATACATACATGCATGCAAACACACATACATACATACATACGTACGTACGTACATGCGTACATACATACATATATTATATAATATATACATAATACATACAGATATATATATATATATATATATATATATATATATATATATATATATATATATATACAGTGATAGAATATTAGAAAACAGACAGAAAACATATCGATATGTATATAAAGATTTGTAGATAATCATAGACACACCAACATATAAATACACACGCGTATACACACCCGGGGAGAGAGATAACTTAGTCAAATAATAACTATCGTATAGGACTGTTTACGCAATTCTTATGACTGATTGTTAAACAAAAGCACCGAGTTTTAACAGGGAAATTATCAAGCGTATCACGCCGTGTTATCAGAAATATATAACCACCATTATACCATTAAGATCGAATAACGTTAAACTCCTACCTGAGTGCAGTATTCTGTAGAAATAATTTAAATTATAAACCGGGAACCAACTAACGTCTTTCGGTTATAAAGAAATCAAAATTAAAGAGGGTTTCACTTCCGGCTGATTGATAAGGTCAAGGATGGTTGTTATTGATATGCATATTAGTACACGCGTATGCGCAATGACACACACGCGCGCGTGCGTGTGCGTCACGCCCAGACTCACTCATTCACACATACCGACACAGACACACGCACGCAAACACACACAAACATACATACACACATATAGACAAGGTATTAACCTGCAGAATAAAACATTTAAAGCGTTATATTAACTAAGGAACCACAATAAAAACAAGTTATTGTCCATATTTTGCATGCCAAGAGATTATCGTATTTTCCGATTACGATATACAATATATGTATTCATCATACGCGTTTTCTGTCTTCAACAATAACAAAAATAATACTTAATTTACGTCAACAATAACAAAACTGGAAAAGATACATATATTGGCTAAAAAAGTAACAAACACAACTAGATTTTACCATATTTCTTCCATCAATAATTATAACAATAATAATAATAATAATAATAATAATAATAATAATAATGTTAGACAGCGTATCCATTTCAAGATCTTATTAATAACTTATAAGTCTATTAATGATATGGCGCCAGAATACCTGTGTGAACTGGTTTCCATTAGAAAGTCTTCCCAAAAACTCAGGTCATCCAGTCAGATACTATTGCAGGTGCCAGTATCTCGGCTCAAGTCATATGGTGATTGTGCGTTTAGTATTGCAGCCCCCCCCTCCACTTTGTGGAATAGGTTACCAGTATAAATAAAAAATGTGTCGTTTATTGAAATTTTTTAATCTGTTCTAAAAACAAACCTTTTCAATGTTGCTTTACAGATAAATAATAAGTATCTTTTAAATCACTTATAGGTTTTTTTACAGAGATGTTATTTGGGGTATTATCATATTACATATTATTTGTACAGCGCATTTGAATGGCTCCTGCTAGTAAGGACGCTTTATTAAATAAACATTAATAATAATAATAATAATATAAAAAAATTGGCGTTATTCAGCTTGATTTGCTATAAGACTCTTTACACTGAAAACATAATTAAAACATATTCTGTCTCATACCGCACTAACGCTAATACGTTACAATGACTTTAGCCACTAATATCGAAGGTGAATACACTGTATGTGCAGTTTTATTATAATATTATAACCTGTAGTTGTTGTGATCTATTTTTAAACATATACATGTTCTATTTCAACTAACATCAGTAGACTATGTGGATTTGTTGACACTTGATATATAATGTTTTGGTCGCTTTTTGCGACTATCTGGTAGCGCGGTTAGTCACATGACAATTTATTTTGAATTGAAGTTTCCTACAAAACAAATTAAATCCAAAAATTAATTTACAATTTTTACAGTGTTAACACTTACATGTGGTGTTACCAATATACTGGAACCATGATGTTCCAGAGCTTTGTTTCCTTGTATATATATATATATATATATATATATATATATATATATCAGATATGCACCCCAAGTGAGCATTAACCAATTAAAATGATCTGGATACCATGGGCTTCGCCCTTACTGTGACACCACCACATAGCATACCTGTAATATCTATAGAGATACTGCTATTTAGGAATTAATTAATTTATCATCTCATCGGGAATACCAATTTGGAGGCAAAGTTTGCCACTCCTCTCCTTACACTGTAACTACCATAGCCTGTCCCCAGACCTAACTGCTTAATAACCATTTGAGATATTTTTGTGAACTTATCATATGTCATTGGTTTAGTACCCAGCAGGGTTGTGAAAGTAAATACAGGATCCGATCCCTGCTGGATGATTAGAAAATATACTCTTTCATGGGATGCACCCGAGACGATGATCCACCACTTGATATAAGCAAATATATCTTTAGCTAAAAGCGCCTTGTGCTTAGGCTAACACTAATTTTACCATGTTATCACTTACGTGTGTTGTTACCAATATACTGGAACCA
>JAODUP010000776.1:52500-77500 GCA_025642065.1 Paralvinella palmiformis | reverse complement strand
GTATCTGTATCCATAGTAACCGATATATAGGATGTACAAATGATATAAGATTTCTATTGGACGAGATGTGTTCTGGAAGAGATTCTTGTCAATCAATTGTACCGAGTACAGAGATGAAACAGGCGAATACAGAGTGTGAGGACTTCCTTGAGATGTATCTTAGAGTGGAATATGTTTGCATAAAAGGTAGGAACTATTATATATAATATAGCACTTAAACAAACTTCGTTCGAGTGAAAAGTACATTGGATACTGAATTATAAATACTTAATGAATATATGTATAGGGAGGTGTTATTTTTATGCGCCTAGACTGGTTTGTTCGTGCATGTGTTTTTCTGAGAGTACGTGTGTTTTATGCTTTATTAAAGTTTATATTTGCGTGGAAGGAGTTGGTTGATGGATGCGTCCGTGCGAATGATTGCGCATTAACAGGCATGAGCACATGTACGTACGTTAATATAGAAAATAATGGGCAGATTCATACTTTGGCATATTAATTTAACTTCAGTTACCTTTTTACAGTGTCCCAGCCCACGTGCAGCGATCAAAACACCCCAGAACTAACACAAAACGATGGTATTATCTCTAGTCACGTGACCGGATGTGTATCTGCTACATCAACTGTGACGATTAGTGCCATGTCGGGACAGATCATAGCGCTAAGTGTCATAGATTTTGGGAGTGACAAGTACAAACGATATGTCAATACTAGTACAGAGTTACCTTTGTACGCTTATATCAAAGATGGTGTACACGAAATAGAAATACGTGGAAGTCCTGAACGAGAAAGAGATATCTATCAGTCGGAGACAAATAAGATAACATTAACATTGATGAAGTCTGATGATCTGAGTGGATTTTTGATCAAATTTAGAAGTAAGTTGAAATTAAATATGATTCAATATTTTATATAAATATATAGTAGACATTATTCTATTTTCTATTACATTATATTGGAACGGAACGAAAGTTTTACAATTGTCTGTATTTATGGTTGTGTGTGAGGTATACTTACAATATACTAATGCATTTATTCATGCATTTATTATTGTAATTATTAATTTTATTATTATTTTATTATTATTATTATAATCATGTAATATATCGGTAATTGATTTACTCAGGGATTTAATATGTTTGGTTTGTACTAATTGCCTTATCATTAAGTTCTTTATGACATGTAAAGTAAACTAATAACGATCGTTATTTTTATGCAAACTTTATAAATATCTGACAAAATTGTATACTGAATTGTTTAAAAAATAAATATTATTCATATCAAAGATTATTTTACTTTGCCCTTTCGATAACCCATGTCTAACCTAGAATTAGGATGTCCGGATCTGACGTCACCAGCGCATGCGTGGTACAAACGTGACGGTGATCAAGCTGTGATTGGCTGTGAGTGGAGCCAGAAGACGTGGCATCTGTCTTGTGATGGACGCAGTTGGTCTGGAGTGGTCGGAAACTGCTCTGACATAGGTATGATATATAATGTATTGTATCAGTATTCAGCGTAAATTGAAAATAAAAATATTAGCAATCTAGGCAATGATAAGGTTTTTAAAATAGTATTATTTACACCTACAATCCTTGTAAACATACTCGGTGTTACTAATAAACACATCATTTTAATTTATTTGTTCTAGTTACTGCAGCAACTCCGACAACAGAAAAACGCGTAGAAATATTTTCAGGTAAAGAAAGGTGGAATTTGGAAAGGCAATGTTTTAATGCTTATTGATATTATTATAATATACCATCATATATGTGTGCCAAATATCTTGACATATCGATAGAGAGCCTTAATCTACTTCTAGACTACAAAATAATGTTAACGATACATGGATTAATTTTGTAATAAAAATATTTTAATATTCTAATGTCCTACTTTGATGTGTTTACTATTACCTTTAGCTCTGTGGCTAGTCTGTGTTATATCTGTATCTGTTGTCCTGATGGTGATAGCTTCTGTCATAGGAGTAGTCTGTATAAAGAAATACAGGTATGCAATAGACTACCCTATACGCATACATGTAAATATGTATTTGTCTAGGCACTAACCTATATATTTTATTCTGGCATTCAGATACACACACCCTCACACAGGGATAGACCTAAATATGTCAAATAATATAGCAGTATTTCAGATATATAGCTACTTTGGTTTCCTTATCATACAAAATATTGCGTGCTGAATATAAAAAATTATTTCTGTTTCAATTGCATTTCAGAATCAAACAGGATGTACAGAAGTCGATGACACTGAAAAGAGTGCCAGGTCAAGGTCATTATGATTTGGATCCTAACATAGAAATGGCCTCCATGCTCTATCTTCCTTATAAATTATCTCAAGAAGAAGACCAACAACAGGGAACTCTGTCTGATCCACACAGACCTACTTCTTACCTCATCCCACAAGATCAAGTAGTTAATGAACTGACACCAATTCGAATGTGGGAACGCCCTCTACCGGATATCCCTAACAAGTCACTAACTTCCAGTACAGTAGCCCCGAGTACAACGGTCAGATCTGGTCGTACTCCAGGTGATGGTGATGAAGCTGTCGGGGACTTCAATACCCATGATACTGGTACAACAAGAAATTATAAAACTATTCCTCAAAGTTGTGCGTCAGAAAAGCAAATGGAATGTCCTACGCTAACTTTTATGGGTCAACGTTGCTAAAAAGGTGATTGGAATTGATTGTTAAATTATTGATAATTGATGTATTTATTAAAGAATAGTATAAATATCTATCATAAAAACCTTGTATTATTGTTTAATTTGATTAAGTAATCTGACAATTTGACTAATAAATAGTAGTAAGAAGTAAATGTTTTATTGTATAATTATGAAAACTCTATTGAGTTCATATCTTTCTGCTGATGCCTTTTTAAGTAGGTAGAGTTTAACAAAATTATAATGAATCATTATTTGACTTCTTTTAAATTATATAAAGTGTAATTTTCGTCACATTGTTCGCTTTATAGAGCTCTAATTAGCTTTGTTTGGTATTTTATTGCTAAAGGTAGTTGTTTGTATTAGATTAATGTCTGTATTAAATAAAAAGGAATCACTCAATACAAACGTGTCAACATAGGGAGATTGTGTGAAACGATGAATGAGTGAGTCAGTGGATGAGTGAGTCGCAGGTGAATATTTGAGTTGTGTGCGTAAACACACACACACACACATACACACACATACATATACACACAAACACAGAGGGATGCACCCCCTCGGACATACGCATAAGAGTGCGGCCGGCCGGCCTGGCACGTCAGCACAAACACTCACACAGAGAGAAAGAGAGCGAGAGAGAGATATATATAGATAGATAGATAGAGAGAGAGAGAGAGAGATAAAATTTAAGTATAATATAATGTTATTTAAATGTTAAATAATTAGAGAAACTAGAGTTAACAGAATCGATTCACAGGAATTGTATTTGATATCTATTACGTCCTTGTATCATCAGAGTTAAACTTTAATTCTGGTTAACAAGTTGCTATTTTTAAGACTTAGTATACATTTTCGTAATTAATAGTTACCGAATAAAACTATATTGTCTCTAATGGTTATTTGTCAATTAATTTTCTCGTACAATTGGTGTTGAGTTTTCAATAAAGATACGAATATATTCTTTATTAGGCAATGCTGACCTCAGGTCAATTATATCACTGAGCATAATATAACATCAAGTTACATAAATCGTACAGATTGTTGAGTTTTGAAAATTAAAACTTTTCTGCAGACTGCTTTTAAAACAACGCATTTACAGTTGTTATTAATAACTTTAACCTGACCATGACGAAAGGACACAACAGTTATTTATAAATACATCAAAAACAAACCAAGCTGTAATGAGAGTTTTAACAAGTGTCATTATTATTAGTTGACGTCGTGGAAAAATAACATAATTGTCAATAGTCTGTTAAAAATGTTTGTTTAAAAATAATAATTTAGGCCTGTTTTTGTGGATGAGCACCGAATGTTTACAATTTATCTTTCCATAATAATGAATTATTTTAGCAGCATATTTTCACTAGTATATATTGTAATGTAAAATGGCAGATATTATTTAATTATCTATAACTTCGTAAGTCTGGACTCTGGCATTTTGGTAAGGACAAAGTACTTGACCATTTGGCAGTTTTCCTTCCTGGTAGATATCTATGCAATCTTCTGCCGTTGTCAACTCTTCGAGATGCATATTAATCGTAACTAATGGGGATAGTCACATGATCGTGATTAATCCTTTGCCTTTTGATATTAAAGTATCAGGTTTTGACTGTACCAAACAAAACTGTTGTATCTCATTGGAGAATTTGAATAGAGAATGTTAAAATTTCTGGGATCATCTTGCGGTTTATGTGAACCGGGAATTATACAATCATTTATAAATACCAGAAAGAATGAAATAAAATATAGGAATAGGTAGGGACTTCAATACCAGCACTGAGGAAATTGCACATCATTTACTCAAATTTTAAAAGTCAGAATAATTATTTATTTGCCTTAGTTTTGCGATTACTAACATAAGACATACACACACTCGCACTCAGACATACTCACATACGCACTCGCAAACGCACCCACACACATGAACAAACAAACGCACGCATACACAGAGTAAATAGATACACTCACACACACGCGCGCGCACACACACGCATATATATATATATATATATATATATATATATATACACGCACATAAACACAAACATTCCATTTAAAAAAAATTGTTGTTATGCATTCAGCACAGCATATCACAGATCTAGTCACCAATTAGTATGGCGCATCCGATTTGGACAGTTTCTGATATCATTTTACCATCAACCTAAAATCGTTTTACTAAATCTTAAGTGTCCTCTCCAATTCATCCATTTAGCGAGATTCAAGCGGTATGTTATACCTGGGAATGATCCATAAGAATATGTAACTTAATAGGTAAGTTTTGTGTGATGTAGGCATATAGGGTCATAAATTCAACGAACAGTGTTATTGTTAATATATACACTTATTTTATGATTATGCTACTGACTAATCTAAAATTTGGCATGTCTCCTACCTGGCATATATCCGACCAAAGATGTTATATAACTCATAAGATAAGTGGATGGAAAGATTTTTGTGAGATCATATAAAGGTTTCAAACAGAAATTCGATATTTAGAGATGTAGCTGAAATAGCAAAGTTACTATTGTGTGCATTGTGAGGAGAGACCAAGTCAAACCGTTATAAGCAAAGTCAGACAGAGGCAATCAGATAAGTAATAACAAAGATGAAATGTCTTAAACCTTACCTGTTGATAATTTTCAGAATCACAAAAAGTGGTGAATGTGAAGAATCATGTATTTCTAATGATACCTTTCTTGCAATGTCAATAGGGTAAGGTTAAGGTCACCGGCTCACAAACTTTTAAGTCTGGCTTTGAAACCGACTCCTATCGGTGTTTTCGGGATGTTTCCTTATGGCGTGTCCAGTCGTACATATGTTCCAATTATAACCAGCTCCGATATCTGTACTTGCCTAATATTACTCATATCACGACCGTGCTTATATGTCAAAGAGCGTTAGTTCCCATCTATATATACTGGACTCCAAGAATGACATTACCGTTGATGGTTACTGATGATGATGATGATGGTGATGATGATGATTGGTGTTTTACGGCCAATTTTGTGCACATGATAGGCTAAATGGGTCGTTGATAGTTATAAGCGCGAAATATTTAAGCCTGAAATTACGTTAGCTTTCTTTGGGTGACGTTTTTAGCTTCGCTAAGAAGAGACCCGAGAGTGTATGATATTCATCTGGTCGAGCACACACACAGACACTCAAACACGCATATTTGAAACATATAATAGTATGGTATCATCACCACCACCACCACCACCACTACTACTACTACTACTACTACTACTACTAATGATGATGATCACAATAATAATAAAAATAATAATAAGAATGGCGAATTAAAGAGTTATAGTAATCACTTTTTTGCCAGTAAATTATTTTAATCCTTCATAAAGGTAATCAATTCGTGAACAGTAAAAGCAGAAACTCTTATATTAGGTTTTAAATACAGCTATGCTTGGACTTGAATCACGGTGCTACGGAGATGTACACATCTGCGGTACCGGCTAGGCTATGTTGTTTCCCGCATTTCATAAATTTATAATTATTTTATCTAAGAATATACGAATGATTTATATTGATTAATTGACTGATTAATGGATTAATTAATTGATTACTCCAATTAAATTAAATATTTCGATTTAGTTTGTCTTAAGTCATTGTCAAAAACAGCTAAAAATTCGAGTTTAATCGAACAATGTAATCATTCTTTAATATTTAAACAAGTTCGTACTGCACTATCGATAAACACGTTATGATAGTTCAGTTTAATTTCCCGCCAAACCTTAGCCTTAGGAGGTCAAAGATCGCGGTCATCAGCGGCAAGCCGGGCTGTGACCTATTTACATAATTAGCATACAGGCTAGGTCACGGGCGCCATATTGGAGCACGCTTATTGCTTTGTTAGAAACATCGTGTCGTCGATAGGCTAAATTCGTACTGTAAGCTGATTTGTTTGATGAGAAACGGTCAGTGAAGTTGTCATCAAGATGCGGAATGTTTCTGTGGATATAAAATCACCTTCAGCATAGAAGAATTGTGTTGTTTACCCGAGAAATGTTACTGTTTTGTTGAAACGAGTTATAATTTATGCAGAATACCATCTCGCCGCTCGATGAACTGTTTTGCGATGACGTTATGATGATCGCCTTTCACTGAGATTGACCGTGGAAACTATCGCTAGTTTATTTCTTTACTCTAAGTAATAGTATTTATGGAGAAAATGTGTTATGCATTATCAGAATGTCAACATTCTTTGGATAGAAATAAGGCACAAAGTTATCTTTTATTGATGAACATTATGATTACTCTCATTAACATATTGTCTGGTGTCCGTGGAATGTATGTCTCAAGACATGCTCTTCTTCTCTGGATTATTCCATTATTATGGACATTATCTCATACAGGTTTGGTTTACAGCACATACACACACACACACACACACACACACACACACACACACACACACAATAAACAAACACATGCACATGCAGAGTAATATATATATATATATATATATATATATATATATATATATATATAGAGAGAGAGAGAGAGAGAATGAAATTTAACGAATTTATTTTATATTCACCTCAAAGAGGAATTTAATGGATATATTAATACGCCAGGTATTTAATCATCTGTAACAATAATGAAAATAACCGAACGGTGTATTTCTTTTCTAGCCACCATTGAAACGTGTACTGCTGAAACATTACACCTGACATGTCCAGAACATGAACTAATCGTCATTAAGAAAGCCGAATTAGGACGAATGGAAAGCGGCACCTGTATCCATAGCAACCGATATATAGGATGTACAAATGATATAAGATATCTGATGGATGAGATGTGTTCTGGAACAGAGTCTTGTCAATCAAATGTACCAAGTAGGGAGATGAAACAGGCCAATAGAGAGTGTGAGGACTTCCTTGAGATGTATCTTAGAATGGATTATATTTGCATAAAAGGTAGGAATTATTACATTTAAAGTGGCCCTCAAACAACACGTTTCTCGATCATGATATTAGAGTAGAAAGTATATATGGATAATGGAGTATTAGTCCTTAATAAATGTATGTATCAGGATATGTTATTTTAGGTGATTAGACGGATTTGTGGGAACATATACTCTTATGTCGATACATATGTGTATTTGAACGTGTATTCACTGATGTGTGCACATGTATGTGGCTAAATATATGAAAATATGCGCACTTTCATACTTTGGCTTAATAATTTAACCTCAGTTTACCCTTTACAGTATCCCAACCCACGTGCAGCGATCAAAACACCCCCGAACTAACGCAAAACGATGGCATTATCTCTAGTCACGTGACCGGATGTGGATCGACGACATCAGTACTAGCAATTAGCGCCATGTCGGGACAGAGCATAGCCCTTAGTATCATAGATTTTGGGAGTGATAAGTACAAAACATATGTCAATACTAGTACAGAGTTACCTTTGTACGCTTATATCAAAGACGGTGTACACGAAATAGAAATACGTGGAAGTCCTGAAAGAGAAAGAGATATCTATCAGTCGGAGACAAATAAGATAACATTAACATTGATGAAGTCTGATGATCTGAGTGGATTTTTGATCAAATTTAGAAGTAAGTCAAAATAAAGAAGGAGTCAATATTTTATATAAACATAATAGCCATTATTCTATTTTCTATTACATTATATTGGAACGAAAGTATTACAAATGTCCGTATTTAAGGTTGTGTGTGATGTATACCTATAATTTACTGATGCATTTATTTATATATTTATTTTTGTTGTTGTTATTATTATTATTATTATTATCGTAGAATCATAATATATTGGTAAATGACTTGCTTTTGGATATAATATTTTGGTTTGCTTTAATGGTCTTAGCATTAAGTTTTTAAGACATGTAAAGTGAATTAATAATGATCATTATTTTAATTGAAACGTTACTCATATCTGAGTAAATTGCATATTGAATTGGACTGGAAAGACACCACATAATTATGTATTGTTCATATAAAAGACGTCTTTACTCCTTTCTTTCAATAATCCATATTTAACCTAGAATTAGGATGTCCGGATCTGACGCCACCAGCACATGCGTGGTACAAACGTGATGGAGATCAAGCTGTGATTGGCTGTGAGTGGAGCCATAAGACATGGCATCTCTCATGTGATGGACACAGTTGGTCTGGAGTGGTCGGAAACTGCTCTGACATAGGTTGATATACACCTTAGATTTTCAGTAATTAGCATACATTTAAAATATAAATATTATCAATTCAGCAAATATTATTGACTTATATGTAAGATGCATATCATACTGGATAAGGCGTGTTTGAATATAATATTATTTACACGTCCATTCCTTGTAAACATATTCGGTGTTAGTATTAAACACAGCAATTTAAATTCTAGTTACTGCAGCAACTCCGACAACAGAAAAACAAGTAGAACTATTCTCAGGTAAGGAAGGTGGAATTTGCAAAGGCAATGTTTTAATGCTTATTGATACCATTATAATATACCATCATATATGTGTACCAAATACCTTAACATATCAGTAGAGAGCCATGATCTATGTAATTTTGTAGAGAAAATAATTTAATATTATAATATCCGACTTTGTTATGTTTACTATTACCTTTAGCTCTGTGGCTAGTCTGTGTTATATCTGTATCTGTTGTCCTGATGGTGATAGCTTCTGTCATAGGAGTAGTCTGTATGAAGAAATACAGGTATGCAATAGACTACCCTATACGCATACATGTAAATATGTATTTGTCTAGGCACTAACCTATATATTTTATTCTGGCATTCAGATACACACACCCTCACACAGGGATAGACCTAAATATGTCAAATAATATAGCAGTATTTCAGATATATAGCTACTTTGGTTTCCTTATCATACAAAATATTGCGTGCTGAATATAAAAAATAATTTCTGTTTCAATTGCATTTCAGAATCAAACAGGATGTACAGAAGTCGATGACACTGAAAAGAGTGCCAGGTCAAGGTCATTATGATTTGGATCCTAACATAGAAATGGCCTCCATGCTCTATCTTCCTTATAAATTATCTCAAGAAGAAGACCAACAACAGGGAACTCTGTCTGATCCACACAGACCTACTTCTTACCTCATCCCACAAGATCAAGTAGTCAATGAACTAACTCCAATTCGAATGTGGGAACGCCCTCTACCGGATATCCCTGACAAGTCACTAACTTCCAGTCCAGTAGCCCCGAGTACAACGGTCAGATCTGGTCGTACTCCCGGTGATGGTGATGAAGCTGTTGGAGACTTCAATCCCCACGATACTGGTACAACAAGAAATTATAAAACCATTCCTCAAAGTTACGCATCAGAAAAGCAAATGGAATGTCCTACGTTAACTTTCACAGGACAAAGTTGCTAAACGGGTAATTGGAATTGAATGTTAACTTATTTATATTTGATGTTGGATTTATTAAAGAATACTATAAATGTCTGTTATTAGAAAGTGCGTTATAGCATTCTATTATTATTTATTTTAATTAAGTAAACTCATAATCAATTTGAGTAATAATTAGTTATACGATGTAAATATATTATTATATGATTATTAAAACTCTATTCGGTTCACATCTTTCTGCTATTACCTTATTACGTTAAATAGGTAGAGTTTTAAAAGCTTATAATGAACCATTATTTGACAACTTTTAAATTATGTAAAATGTGTTTTTCGTCTTATTTTTGGCTTTTTAGAGGTCTAATTAGCTTTGTATCTTGTTTTATTACTAAATATAATTGTGTGTGTTATTAATGTCTTCATTATATAAACAGGAATGAGTCAATACAAACGTGTCAACATAGGAAGATTGTGTAACTAGTTGAATGAGTGAGTGAGTGAGTGAGTGAGTGAGTGGATGAGTGAGCTGCGTGTGAGTTGTGTGCGTATACCCCCATCCCCCCACACACAGACACGCACCCGATGTACATATGCATAAACACGCGGCCGGCCGGCCTGGCACGCAAACACACACACACGCATACAGAGAGATGGAGACATAAATTAAGTATAATATAATTTTATTTAAATGTTAAACAATTTGAGGAACTAGAGTTAACAGAATGGATACACAGGAATTATATTTGACATCTATTAGTTCCTTATATCATCCGAGTTAAACTGTAATTCTGGTTAACAAGTTTTACCTTTTCATAATTAGCAGTTACTGAGTAAAACTATATTGTCTCTAGTGGCTACTTGTCGATGAAGTACTTGGATGTTTCATGTTCATTTTCTCGTACAATTGGTGTTGAGTTGTCAATAAAGATACGAACATATTCTTTATTAGGCAATGCTGACCTCAGATCAATTATATCACTGAGTGAAATATAACATGAAGTTAAATAAATCGCACAGATTTTTGTGTTTTGAAAATTAAGACCTTTATGCAGACTGCTTTAAAAACAATGCATTTACAGTTGTTATTAATAACTTTAACCCGATACATGACGAAAGGACACAACAATTATTTATAAATACATCAAAAACAAACCAAGTTTTAACAAGTGTCATTATTATTAGTTTGTTAAAAATGTTTGTTTAAAAATAATAATTTAGTCCTCTTTTGTGGATGAGCACCGAATGTTCACAATTTATCTTTCCATAATAATGAATTATTTTAGCAGTATATTTTCGTTAGTATATATTGTAATGTAAAATGGCAGATATTATTTAATTATCTATAACTTCGTAAGTCTAGACTCTGGCATTTTGGTAAGGACAAAGTACTTGACCATTTGGCAGTTTTCCTTCCTGGTAGATATCTCTGCAATCTTCTACCGTTACCAACTCTTCGAGATGCATATTAATCGTAACTAATGGGGATAGTCACATGATCGTGATTAATCCTTTGCCTTTTGATATCAAGGTACCAGGTTTTGACTGTATCAACCGAAACATTTTGTATCTGGTTGGAAAATTTGAATCGAGAATGTCAAAATTTCTGGGATCATCTTGCGGTTTATGTGAACCGGGAATTATACAATTATTTATAAATACCAGAAAGAAAGAATTAAAATATAGGAATAGGTAGGGACTTCAATACCAGCACCGAGAAAATTCCACACCCTTTACTCAAATTTTAAATGTCAGAATAATTATTTGTTTGCCTTAGTTTTGCGATTACTAACATAAGACATACACACCCTCGCAGGCACACATACTCACATACGCACTCACACACGCACCCACACACATGAACAAATATACGCGAGCACACACACAGTAAATAGACACACGCGCGCGCGCGCGCACACACACACACACACGCATATACACGCATATATACATACACACACACATACACAAGCATTCCATTTATAAAATAATTACTATGCATTTATCACAGCATATCACAGATCTAGTCACCAATTAGTATGGCGCATCCGATTTAGACAGTTTCTGATATCATTTTACCATCAACTTAAAATCTTTTTACTAAATCTTAAGTGTCCTCTCTAATTCATCAATTTAGCGAGATTAAAGCGGTATGTTATACCTGAGAATGATCTATAAAAATATGGAACTTAATAAGTAAGTTTTTGTGTGATGTAGGCATATAGGGTCATAAATTCAACAAACAATGTCATTGTTAATATATACACTTATTTTATGATTATGCTACTGACTAATGTAAAATTTGGCATGTCTACTACCTGGCATATATCCCACCAAAAATCTGATATAACTCATAAGAAAAGTGGCTTGAAATATTTTTGTGAGAACTTATAAAGGCTTCAAACAGAAATATAATATTTAGAAATATAGCTTAAATAGCAAAGTTACTAAAGTCAGACAGAAATAATCAGATAAGTAATAACAAAGATAAAATGTCTTAAACCTTACCTATTGATAATTGTCAGAATCACAAAAAGTGGTGAATGTGAAGAATCACGCATTTCTAATGATCCCTTTCTTAAAAATCTGCGGTACCGGTTAGGCTATGTTGTTTCCCGCATTTCATAAACTTATAATTATTTTATCTAAGAATATATAAATGATTTATATTGATTAATTGACTGATTAATGGATTGATTAATTGATTACTCCAATTAAATTAAATATTTCGATTTAATTTGTAATCATTCTTTAACATTTAAACGAGTTCGTACTGCACTATCGTTAAACACGTTATGATAGTTCAGTTTAATTTCCCGCCAAACCTTAGCCTTAGCAGGTCAAAGATCGCGGTCAACAGCGGCAAGCCGGGCTGTGACCTATTTACATAATTAGCATACAGGCTAGGTCACGGGCGCCATATTGGAGCACGCTTATTGCTTTGTTAGAAACATCGTGTTGTCGAGAGGCTAAATTCGTACTGTAAGCTGATTTGTTTGATGATAAACGGTCAGTGAAGTTGTCATCAAGATGCGGAATGTTTCTGTGGATATAAAATCACCTTCAGCATAGAAGAATTGTGTTGTTTACCCGAGAAATGTTACTGTTTTGTTGAAACGAGTTATAATTTATGCAGAATACCATCTCGCCGCTCGATGAACTGTTTTTTCGAGGACGTTATGATGAACACCTTCCACTGAGATTGATCGTGGGAACTATTGCTAGTTTATTTCTTTGCTCTAAGTAATAGTGTTTGTGGTGAAAATATGATATATATTACCAGAACGTCAACATTCTTTGGATAGAAATAAGGCATAAAGTTACCTTTTATTGATGAACATTATGATTGCTCTCATTAACATATTGTCGGGTGTCCGTGGAATGTATGTCTCAAGACAAGCTCTTCTTCTCTGGATTATTCCATTATTATGGACATTATCTCACACAGGTTTGGTTTGCACCACACACACACACGCACACGCGCACATGCACGCACACACGCACACATACACACACACACACACACACAACATAACAAACAAACACATACGCGTGTAGAGTAAGATAGAAGATAGATAGATAGATAGATAGATAGATAGATAGATAGAAGAGAGAGAGAGAGAGAGAGAGAACTAGAACTTAACATTAGCTGATTAATAAGATAAAGCTTAATGTAAATAGCAACTTATTTTATATTCACCTCAAAGAGGGATTTAATAGATATATTAATACGCCAGATATTTAATCATCTGTAACAATAATGAAACTAACCGAACGGTGTATTTCTTTTTTAGCCACCATTGAAACGTGTACTGCTGAAACAATACACCTGACATGTCCGGAACAAGAACTAATCGTCATTAAGAAAGCCGAATTAGGACGAATGGAAAGCGGCACCTGTATCCATAGCAACCGATATATAGGATGTACAAATGATATACGATATCTGATGGATGAGATGTGTTCAGGAAAAGAATCCTGTCAGTCAATTATGCCAAGTAGAGAGATGAAACAGGCTAATAAAGAATGTGAGGACTTCCTTGAAATTTATCTTAGACTGGACTATATTTGCATAAAAGGTAGGAATCATTACATTTAAAGTCGCCGTCAAACGACACATTTCTCGATCGTGATATTAGAGTGGGAAGTATATATGGATAATGTGGTATTAGTACTTAATAAATATATGTATCAGGATATGTTATTTTAGGTGATTAGACGGATTTGTGGTAACACATACTCTTATGTCGGTACGTATGTGTGTATGAACGTGTATTCACTGATGTGTGCACATGTATGTGGCTAAATATCTGAAAGTATGCGCACTTTCATACTTTGGCTTAATAATTTATCCTCAGTTTACCCTTTACAGTATCCCAACCCACGTGCAGCGATCAAAACACCCCCGAACTAACGCAAAACGATGGCATTATCTCTAGTCACGTGACCGGATGTGGATCTCCGACATCAGTCCTAGCAATTAGTGCCATGTCGGGACAGAGCATAGCCCTTAGTATCATAGATTTTGGGAGTGATAAGTATAAAACATATGTCAATACTAGTACAGAGTTACCTTTGTACGCTTATATCAAAGATGGTGTACACGAAATAGAAATACGTGGAAGTCCTGAAAGAGAAAGAGATATCTATCAGTCGGAGACAAATAAGATAACATTAACATTGATGAAGTCTGATGATCTGAGTGGAATTTTTGATCAAATTTAGAAGTAAGTTGAAATTAAATATGACTCAATATTTTTTATAAATATATAGTAGACATTTTTCTATTTTCTATTACATTATATTGGAACGAAAGTATTACAAATGTCCGTATTTAAGGTTGTGTGTGATGTATACCTATAATTTACTGATGCATTTATTTATATATTTATTTTTGTTGTTGTTATTATTATTATTATTTTTTCGTAGAATCATAATATATTGGTAAATGACTTGCTTTTGGATATAATATTTTGGTTTGCTTTAATGGTCTTAGCATTAAGTTTTTAAGACATGTAAAGTGAATTAATAATGATCATTATTTTAATTGAAACTTTACTCATATCTGACTAAAGTGCATATTGAATTGGACTGGAAAGACACCACATAATTATGTATTGTTCATATAAAAGACGTATTTACTCCTTTCTTTTAATGTCCATATTTAACCTAGAATTAGGATGTCCGGATCTGACGCCACCAGCACATGCGTGGTACAAACGTGATGGAGATCAAGCTGTGATTGGCTGTGAGTGGAGCCATAAGACATGGCATCTCTCATGTGATGGACACAGTTGGTCTGGAGTGGTTGGTAACTGCTCTGACATAGGTTGATATACACCTTAGATTTTCAGTAATTAGCATACATTTAAAATATAAATATTATCAATTCAGCAAATATTATTGACTTATATGTAAGATGCATATCATACTGGATAAGGCGTGTTTGAATATAATATTATTTACACGTCCATTCCTTGTAAACATATTCGGTGTTAGTATTAAACACAGCAATTTAAATTCTAGTTACTGCAGCAACTCCGACAACAGAAAAACAAGTAGAACTATTCTCAGGTAAGGAAGGTGGAATTTGCAAAGGCAATGTTTTAATGCTTATTGATACCATTATAATATACCATCATATATGTGTACCAAATACCTTAACATATCAGTAGAGAGCCATGATCTATTTAATTTTGTAGAGAAAATAATTTAATATTATAATATCCGACTTTGTTATGTTTAATATTATCTTTAGCTCTGTGGCTAGTCTGTGTGATATCTGTGTCTGTTGTCCTGATGGTGATAGCTTCTGTCATTGGAGTAGTCTGTATGAAGAAATACAGGTATGTAATAGATTACCCCATACGCATGCATGTAAATATATATTTGTCTAAGCACTAACCTATGTATTTTAGTCGGTCATTCACACACATACACTAGCAGGCACCCCCACACAAAATACATAATACATATATATATATATATATATATATATATATATATATATATATATATTTTTTAGTATTAACCTATGTATCCTATTTTGGCACATCCGCACAAACACACGCCTGCGTAGGCACACACATATATGCACACACACACACACATACACCCGCACGCCTATATCAAATAACCTTTAGCTGATATATAGCTGTTTTGGTTTCCTTATCCACATAATATTTATTGCTGAATACAAATTAAAAATTCTGCTTAAATTTCATTTCAGAATCAAACATGATGTACAGAAGTCAATGACACTGAAAAGAGTGTCAGGTCAAGGTCATTATGATTTGGATCCTAACATAGAAATGGCCTCCATGCTCTATCTTCCTTATAAATTATCTCAAGAAGAAGACCAACAACAGGGAACTCTGTCTGATCCACACAGACCTACTTCTTACCTCATCCCACAAGATCAAGTAGTCAATGAACTAACTCCAATTCGAATGTGGGAACGCCCTCTACCGGATATCCCTGACAAGCCACTAACTTCCAGTACAGTAGCCCCGAGTACAACGGTCAGATCTGGTCGTACTCCAGGTGATGGTGATGAAGCTGTCGGAGGACTTCAATACCCATGATACTGGTACAACAAGAAATTATAAAACTATTCCTCAAAGTTGTGCGTCAGAAAAGGAAATGGAATGTCCTACGCTAACCTTTATGGGACAACGTTGCTAAAAAGGTGATTGGAATTGATTGTTAAATTATTGATAATTGATGTATTTATTAAAGAATAGTATAAATGTCTGTCATAAAAACGTTGTATTATTGTTTAATTTGATTAAGTAATCTGACAATTTGAGTAATAAATAGTAGTACGAAGTAAATGTTTTATTGTATAATTATGAAAACTCTATTGAGTTCATATCTTTCTGCTGATGCCTTTTTAAGTAGGTAGAGTTTAAAAAACTTATAATGAATCATTATTTGACTTCTTTTAAATTATATAAAGTGTAATTTTCGTCACATTGTTCGCTTTATAGAGCTCTAATTAGCTTTGTTTGGTAGTTTATTGCTAAAGGTAGTTGTTTGTGTGAGATTAATGTCTGTATTAAATAAAAAGGAATCACTCAATACAAACGTGTCAACATAGGGAGATTGTGTGAAACGATGAATGAGTGAGTCAGTGGATGAGTGAGTTGCAGGTGAATGTTTGAGTTGTGTGCGTAAACACACATACATACACACATAAATATACACACAAACACACAGGCATGCATCCCCTCGTATATAAGCATAAGAGTGCGGCCGGCCGGCCTGGCACGCAAGCACAAACCCACAAACACTAACACAGAGAGAAAGAGAGCGAAAGAGAAAGAGAGAGAGATAAAAGTTAAGTATAATATAACGCTATTTAAATGTTAAATAATTAGAGAAACTAGAGTTAACAGAATCGATGCACAGGAATTATATTTGATATCTATTACTTCCCTATATCATCAGAGTTAAACTTTAATTATGGTTAACAAGTTGCTATTTTTAAGACTTAGTATACATTTTCGTAATTAATAGTTACCGAATAAAACTATATTGTCTCTAATGGTTACTTGTCAATTAAATTTCTCGTACAATTGGTGTTGAGTTGTCAATAAAGATACGAATATATTCTTTATTAGGCAATGCTGACCTCATGTCAACTATGCCACTGAGCATAATATAACACCAGGTTACATAAATCGTACAGATTGTTGAGTTTTGAAAATTAAAACTTTTCTGCAGACTGCTTTTAAAACAACGCATTTACAGTTGTTAGTAATAACTTTAACCCGATACATGACGAAAGGACACAACAATTATTTATAAATACATCAAAAACAAACCAAGTTTTAATGAAAGTTTTAACAAGTCGCATTATTATTAGTTGACGTCGTAGAAAGAAAACATAATTGTCAATAGTCTGTTAAAAATGTTTGTTTAAAAATAATAATTTAGACCTCTTTTTTGGTGGATGAGCACCGAATGTTCACAATTTATCTTTCCATAATAATGAATTGTTTTAGCAGTATATTTTCATTAGAATATATTGTAATGTAAAATGGCAGATATTATTTAATTATCTATACCTTCGCAAGTCTAGACTCTGGCATTTTGGTAAGGACAAAGTACTTGACCATTTGGCAGTTTTCCTTCCTGGTAGAGATATCTATGCAATCTTTTGCTGTTACCAACTCTTCGAGATGCATATTAATCGTAAGTAATAAGGATAGTCACATGATCATGATTAATCCTTTTCCTTTTGATATCAAAGTATCAGGTTTTGACTGTATCAACCAAAACTTTTGTATCTCGTTGGAGAATTTGAATCGAGAATGTAAATATTTCTGGGATCATCTTGCGGTTTATGTGAACCGGGAATTATACAATCATTTATAAATACCAGAAAGAATGAATTAAATCTAGGAATAGGTAGGGACTTCAATACCAGCACTGAGAAAATTCCACACCCTTTACTCAAATTTTAAATGTCAGAATAATTATTGTTTGCCTTAGTTTTGCGATTACTAACATAAGACATACACACCCTCGCAGGCACACATACTCACATACGCACTCACACACGCACCCACACACATGAACAAAAATACGTGAGCACACACAGTAAACAGACACACACGCGCGCGCGCGCGCACACACACGCATATACACGCATATATACATACACCCACACATACACAAACATTCCATTTATAAAATAATTACTCTGCATTTATCACAGCATATCACAGATCTAGTCACCAATTAGTATGGCGCATCCGATTTAGACAGTTTCTGATATCATTTTACCATCAACTTAAAATCTGTTTACAAAATCTTTTCGAGATTAAAGCGGTATGTTATACCTGAGAATGATCTATAAAATATGGAACTTAATAAGTAAGTTTTTGTGTGATGTAGGCAAAAGGGTCATAAATTCAACAAACAATGTCATCGTTAATATATACACTTATTTTATGATTATGCTACTGACTAATGTAAAATTTGGCATGTCTACTACCTGGCATATATCCCATCAAAAATCTGATATAACTCATAAGAAAAGTGGCTTGAAATATTTTTGTGAGAACTTATAAAGGCTTCAAACAGAAATATAATATTTAGAAATATAGCTTAAATAGCAAAGTTACTAAAGTCAGACAGAAATAATCAGATAAGTAATAACAAAGATAAAATGTCTTAAACCTTAGCTATTGATAATTGTCAGAATCACAAAAAAAGTGGTGAATGTGAAGAATCACGCATTTCTAATGATCCCTTTCTTAAAAATCTGCGGTACCGGTTAGGCTATGTTGTTTCCCGCATTTCATAAATTTATAATTATTTTATCTAAGAATATATAAATGATTTATAGTGATTAATTGACTGATTAATGGATTGATTAATTGATTACTCCAATTAAATTAAATATTTCGATTTAGTTTGTAATCATTCTTTAACATTTAAACGAATTCGTACTGCACTATCGTTAAACACGTTATGATAGTTCAGTTTAATTTCCCGCCAAACCTTAGCCTTAGGAGGTCAAAGATCGCGGTCAACAGCGGCAAGCCGGGCTGTGACCTATTTACATAATTAGCATACAGGCTAGGTCACGGGCGCCATATTGGAGCATGCTTATTGCTTTGTTAGAAACATCGTGTCGTCGAGAGGCTAAATTCGTACTGTAAGCTGATTTGTTTGATGATAAACGGTCAGTGAAGTTGTCATCAAGATGCGGAATGTTTCTGTGGATATAAAATCACCTTCAGCATAGAAGAATTGTGTTGTTTACCCGAGAAATGTTACTGTTTTGTTGAAACGAGTTATAATTTATGCAGAATACCATCTCGCCGCTCGATGAACTGTTTTGCGATGACGTTATGATGATTGCCTTTCACTGAGATTGACCGTGGAAACTATCGCTAGTTTATTTCTTTACTCTAAGTAATAGTATTTATGGAGAAAATGTGTTATGCATTATCAGAATGTCAACATTCTTTGGATAGAAATAAGGCACAAAGTTATCTTTTATTGATGAACATTATGATTGCTCTCATTAACATATTGTCTGGTGTCCGTGGAATGTATGTCTCAAGACATGCTCTTCTTCTCTGGATTATTCCATTATTATGGACATTATCTCATACAGGTTTGGTTTACACACACACACACACACACACACACACACACACACACACACACACACACACACACACACACACACACACACACACACACACACACACACACAATAAACAAACACATAATAGTATAATATATATATATATATATATATATATATATATATATATATATATATATATATATATATATATATATATATATATATATAGAGAGAAGAGAGAGAGAGAGAGAGAGAGAGAACTGAAAGTTAACAATTTAATAACAGCAACTTATTTTATATTCACCTCAAAGAGGAATTTAATGGATATATTAATACGCCAGGTATTTAATCATCTGTAACAATAATGAAAATAACCGAACGGTGTATTTCTTTTCTAGCCACCATTGAAACGTGTACTACTGAAAACTTACACCTGACATGTCCAGAACATGAACTAATCGTCATTAAGAAAGCCGAATTAGGACGAATGGAAAGCGGCACCTGTATCCATAGCAACCGATATATAGGATGTACAAATGATATAAGATATCTGATGGATGAGATGTGTTCTGGAACAGAGTCTTGTCAATCAAATGTACCAAGTAGGGAGATGAAACAGGCCAATAGAGAGTGTGAGGACTTCCTTGAGATGTATCTTAGAATGGATTATATTTGCATAAAAGGTAGGAATTATTACATTTAAAGTGGCCCTCAAACATCACATTTCTCGATCATGATATTAGATTAGAAAGTATATATGGATAATGTGGTATTAGTACTTAATAAATGTATGCATCAGGATATGTTATTTTAGGTGATTAGACAGATTTGTGGGAACATATACTCTTATGTCGATACATATGTGTATATGAACGTGTATTCACTGATGTGTGCACATGTATGTGGCTAAATATATGAAAATATGCGCACTTTCATACTTTGGCTTAATAATTTAACCTCAGTTTACTCTTTACAGTATCCCAACCCACGTGCAGCGATCAAAACACCCCCGAACTAACGCAAAACGATGGCATTATCTCTAGTCACGTGACCGGATGTGGATCGACGACATCTGTCTTAACAATTAGTGCCATGTCCGGACAGAGAATAGCGCTGAGTATGATAGATTTTGGGAGTGACAAGTACAAACCATATGTCAATACTAGTACAGAGTTACCTTTGTACGCTTATATCAAAGATGGTGTACACGAAATAGAAATACGTGGAAGTCCTGAAAGAGAAAGAGATATCTATCAGTCGAAGACAAATAAGATAACATTAACATTGATGAAGTCTGATGATCTGAGTGGATTTTTGATCAAATTTAGAAGTAAGTCAAAATAAAGAAGGAGTCCACATTTTATATAAACATAATAGCCATTATTCTATTTTCTATTACATTATATTGGAACTAAAGTTATACAATTGTCTGTATTTAAGGTTGTGTGTGATGTATACCTATAATTTACTGATGCATTTATTCTTATATTTATTTTTGTTGTTGTTGTTATTATTATTATTATTATCGTAGAATCATAATATATTGGTAAATGACTTGCTTTTGGATATAATATTTTGGTTTGCTTTAATGGTCTTAGCATTAAGTTTTTAAGACATGTAAAGTGAATTAATAATGATCATTATTTTAATTGAAACTTTACTCATATCTGACTAAATTGCATATTGAATTGGACTGGAAAGACACCACATAATTATGTATTGTTCATATAAAAGACGTCTTTACTCCTTTCTTTCAATGTCCATATTTAACCTAGAATTAGGATGTCCGGATCTGACGCCACCAGCACATGCGTGGTACAAACGTGATGGAGATCAAGCTGTGATTGGCTGTGAGTGGAGCCAGAAGACATGGCATCTCTCATGTGATGGACACAGTTGGTCTGGAGTGGTCGGAAACTGCTCTGACATAGGTAGATATACACCTTAGATTATCAGTATTCAGCATAAATGTATTATTATTTACAAGTCCATTCCTTGTAAACATACTCGGTGTTAGTATTAAGCACAGCATTTTAAATTCTTTGTTCTAGTTACTGCAGCAACTCCGACAACAGAAAAACAAGTAGAACTATTCTCAGGTAAGGAAGGTGGAATTTGCAAAGGCAATGTTTTAATGCTTATTGATACCATTATAATATACCATCATATCTGTGTACCAAATACCTTAACACATCAGTAGAGAGCCATGATCTACTTAATTTTGTAGAGAAAATAATTTAATATTATAATATCCGACTTTGTTATGTTTAATATTATCTTTAGCTCTGTGGCTAGTCTGTGTGATATCTGTGTCTGTTGTCCTGATGGTGATAGCTTCTGTCATTGGAGTAGTCTGTATGAAAAAATACAGGTATGTAATAGATTACCCCATACGCATGCATGTAAATATATATTTGTCTAAGCACTAACCTATGTATTTTAATCGGGCATTCACACATACACTAGCAGACACCCCCCACACACACAAAAATAACAAAAAATAATATATATATATATATATATATATATATATATATATATATTTCTTAGTATTAACCTATGTATCCTATTTTGGCATATCCTTACAAACACACGCATGCGTAGGCACACACATATATGCACACACACATACACACACACAAACCTACACACGCAAACTTCCACACGCACACATGCATAAAATAATTTTTAGCTGATACATAGCTGCTTTGGTTTCCTTATACACTCTTTTACAATTTCATTTCAGAATCAAACATGATATACAGAAGTCAATGACACTGAAAAGAGTGCCATGTCAAGGTCATTATGATATGGATCCTAACATAGAAATGGCCTCCATGCTTTATCTTCCTTATAAATTATCTCAAGGTGAAGACCAACAACAGGGAACTCTGTCTGATCCACACAGACCTACGTCTTACCTCATCCCACAAGATCAAGTAGTCAATGAACTGACACCAATTCGAATATGGGAACGCCCTCTACCGGATATCCCTGACAAGTCATTAACTTCCAGTACAGTAGCCCCAAGTACAACAGTGAGATCTGGTCGTACTCCCGGTGATGGTGATGAAGCTGTCGGAGACTTCAATCCCCACGATACTGGTACAGCAAGAAATTATAAAGGTGTTCCTCAAAGTTGTGCGTCAGAAAGGCAAATGGAATGTCCTACGCTAACTTTTAAGGGACAAAGTTGCTAAAATGTGATTGGAATTGAATGATAAATTATTAATATTTGATGTTGTATTTATTAAAGAATAGTATAAATGTCTGTCATAAAAACGTTGTATTATTGTTTAGTTATGTTAAGTAATCTCACAATTTGAGTAGTTATAATTGTAAGATGTAAGTATATTATTGTATTTAGGAACTCTATCAAGTTTATATGCTTCTGCTGATATCTTGTTAAATAGGTTTCAATACGTATAATGAATCAATATTTGACATCTTGCAAATAACGTGAAGGATATGTTTTGTCTATATACGGCTCCATTAAACCTTTTATGGTGTTTTATAGCTAAATGCAATTATTTGTGTGATTAATGTCTGGATTATATTAAAAGGAATGAATCAGTATAAATGTTTCGACATCTGGAGATTATGCAACTAGATGAATGAGTGGGTGAGTGGATGAGTGACCTGGAGGTAAATGTGTGAGTTGTGTGCCTACACCTACGGCAGTTGTTGTGTTAGAAATAAAGTAGAAGAGGGGGGAAGCAGTAATATAAGGCTCATATATTGGTATGCATCTATGGCCTACAATGGCATAAAGCCGCGTCTTATTCGCATTGGTAACGAAAGCAGCTAGGTCTCTACTTGAGAGTAAGCGGGTCAAATAACCGTGATGTCGGCTTCGAACTAAAACACTGAACAGACGCTCGCGCGCGGGGAAACACACATACACACACACACACACACACACACACACACACACACACACACACACACACACACACACACACTCAAGGGATTATCCTGCAGAACAACACATTTAAAGCATTATTTTAACTAAAAATCTACACAACTATGTATATCTGTTCCATGCCCTTAGATTACCGTATTTTCCAATTACAATACATAAGACATCTATTCATCATACGCGTTAAATGTCTCCAAAAACAACAAAAATAAACACTTAAGTTAGAAAACTGGAAAAGAGACAAATATTAGCCAACAAAGTAACAAACGCAACTAGATATTTGCCTATTTCACCGATCGATACTAATACTAATAATAATATTAACAAAAATGGGGTTATTCTACTTGAGTTGCTATAGGAATCTTTATAATACAAATATAATAAAACATATTTTGGCTCATACAACACGAGTACATTTTCTATGTCAATACGTCTTATGGACTTTAAGGGGATGACGATGATTGATATTTTACGGCCTCTTTTATGCTCATAGGCTAAATAGGCTGAGCGACTTCCCAAGGTAATGAAGCGAAGCTAAAGATGAAACACCCTTCAAATATGACCACGCCAAAATTCAATATCAGGTGGTAGTTATCTGTGGTCCAAGACGCTACCAACTAGAACATGGAGGCGTTTTTTATGCACTTGAAAGATGAATGATCTATTTCTAAACATATATATGTTCGGTATCAACTAAGATTAGTAGACTATGTGGATTCGCCGGTACTATTTATGGATGCCTCTTAGGTATAACTGGAAGTGCGGATACCCAAATGACATGACAGAAATATAACGCATGAATACATGTATCCTTTGTATGATTTCTTTTTTAATTATGATTGGTCGAAGTAGTTAAGATTCCAGATAATTACACAAACTCGTTGATGTCTACGATACTGACGTGACTGTGTGTTCTACGTTAGTATTACATTGATA